>CAJVRN010000210.1:17500-117500 GCA_911728415.1 Lagocephalus sceleratus | reverse complement strand
GGAAATGTGACGACGGTCACCTGGGTAACGGCACCTGTACCTGTGATCCGGGCTTTGGGGGAGTGGCCTGTGAGCTGTGCAGCCCTGGGTTCTACGGAGCCTCGTGCACAGGTGAGCGCAGCTTTGATGGCCTTGATGTGTGAGGCTGACTCTTCTTCGTCTTCGCCTCAGCCTGTGACTGCAGCGAACACGGGTCATGTGACAGCGGGCGGCGGGGGACAGGCGCCTGTTTCTGTGACCTCGGCTGGGTGGGGGAACGCTGTGAAGCTCAACAAGGTGAGTGGGTGTGGCCCCTCCCCTAAGGAGCAGCGCCGGTGACCCTTGTCCTCCCCTCAGATCACGTTCCTCAATGTTCGCCGGCCTGCGATCCCAACGCCGTCTGCCGCGACAACGACACCTGCGTGTGTCGCCCATTTTACCAGGGAGACGGGTTCACCTGCACAGGTAAGAATCTGGTGGGGGCCGAGGCCAGGGGGAGTGGCAGCTGATGTTTGCTTCTGCAGTGGCGGACAGATGTGGGGTGATGAACGGGGGCTGCGCCGCCACGGCCAGATGTTCCCAGACGGGCGAGCAGGTGAGCTGCAGCTGCACCAAAGGCTACAGCGGCGACGGATACAGCTGCCAGCCTGTCGACCCCTGCGTCTCCGGGGGCAACGGAGGCTGTCACCAACACGCCACCTGCACCATGACTGCACCTGTAAGAGCGTGTGTGTGTGTGTGTGTGTGGGGGGGGGGTCAGTAACTGTGTGTGTGTGTCTGTTTGTGTGTGTGTGTGGGGTCAGTAACTCTGTGTGTGTTTGTGTGTGTGGGGGGGGTGTCAGTAACTGTGCGTGTGTCTGTTTGTGTGTGTGTGTGGGGTCAGTAACTGTGTGTGTGTGTGTGTTTGTGTGTGGGGTCAGTAACTCTGTGTGTGTGTGTGTGTTTGTGTGTGTGTTGCAGTAATTGTGTGTGTCGGGGTGTCAATAACTGTGTGTGTCTGTTGCAGTAATTGTGTATGTGTGTTGCAGTAACTGTGTGTGTGTGTGTGTGTGTGTGTGTGTGTGCAGGGTAAGAGGAAGTGCAGCTGTAAGCAGAGCTACGTGGGTGATGGTGTGAAGTGTGAGCTGAGGCAGCAGCCAATCAGCCGCTGCATCCAGGACAACGGCGGCTGCCACCGAGACGCTCGCTGCACCGACCTTCACTTTGAGGGTACGAGCGTCCGGTTGGACGACAGCTGCCTGTCCTGCTCTGAAGTCATGTGACCAAGAGGACAGCGTTGTCTGTCCACCTGTCCACCTGTCAATCTGTCCATCTGTCTGTCAATCCACCTGTCCAACCTTCCATCCACCTGTCATCTGTCTGTCCATCCACCTGTCCATCCATCTGTTCATCCACCTGTCCACCTGTCAATCTGTCCATCCATCCTTCCATCCACCTGTCCAACCTTCCATCCACCTGTCCATCTCTAACACACACTTTGTGCACGTGTAGATGCAACACTCGGTGTGTTCCACCAGCGTTCAGATGAAGGTCAGTATAAGCTGAACTTCACTGCAGCTCAGCAGGCCTGTGCAGCTCAGGGAGGAACCTTGGCCACCTACACCCAGCTGTCCTACGCTCAGCAGGTCAGTGAACAACACACAATTCTGGTCCTGATGGTCTCCCTACTGGTTCTGCTGGTGTCTGTACTGGTCTTGATGGTGTCTGTACTGGTCTTGATGGTATCTGTACTGGCCCTGATGGTCTCTCTCATGGTCCTGATGGTGTCTGCACTGGCCCTGATGGTGTCTGAACTGGTCGTGATGGTGTCTGTACTGGGCCTGATGGTCTCTCTAATGGTCCTGATGGTGTCTGTACTGGTTTTGATGGTCTCCCTATTGAACTTAATGGTGTCTGTACTGGTCATGATAGTGTCTGTACTGGTCCTGATGGTCTCTCTAATGGTCCTGATGTTATCTCTACTGGTCCTGATAGTGTCTGTAATGGTCCTGATGGTCTCCGTATTGGTCTTAATGGTGTCTCTACTGGCCCTGATGGTCTCTCTACTGGTCCTGATTGTGTCTGTACTGGTCCTGATGGTCTCAGTGCTGGCTTTGATGGTCTCTGCAGGGAGGGATGAACATGTGTGCTGCTGGCTGGTTGGACCAGGCCAGAGTGGCCTATCCCACCACTTATTCCAATCCCCTGTGTGGTTTTGGACATGTCGGCATCGTGGACTACGGTACCCGTAAAAACCTGAGCGAGACCTGGGACACGTACTGCTACAGGATGAAGGGTGAGGAAGAGTTCCGGATATAAGATGCTGTATTGAGATGTATTGATCAGAAAAGTTCTGCTTTCAGAGGTGAAGTGCGACTGTAGTTCTGGATACATTGGAGATGGTTTCAGCTGTACAGGAAATCTGCTGCAGGTCCTACAGGAGACTCCCACCTTCTCCAACTTCCTTACAGTGAGTTACCTGCTGTCTTCAGGTGCATCACATCTACCTACACACCTGAATTCAGACAACACTTCCTGTTTGTATGGGGGGTTCAGTCTTCACTGTTTCGTGATACCAGGTCACATGATGGAAGAGCTTCAGGTTTACACCATTTCCCCTCATGAAGAAGCAACAAAAGTCAGTTTCAGGTCCTCAACCAAAACATTTCACTTTATTTTCTTTCTTTTGCAGCAAATTCTGAACTTCTCTGAGGTGTCAGAGGAAGGGAGGAGATTTGTGAAACGTCTGAGTGACCTGGAGGTCCGATCAACTCTCTTTGTCCCTGACAACAGCGGCCTGTCTGAGAACCAGGCGAGTTCAGCTCAGTGCTCCAGGCTTGTGTGATGTACCTAAGAAGGTGTCCTCACCTGTCCATCCCCGCAGACGCTGACTCAGCATGACATTGAATTTCACCTGTCGGAGGGTCGGGCTCTTCCCGTGGAGCAGCTGAAGAACGGCTCCCGGCTCCGAACTCGTGTGGGCTTTCTGAGCGTGCTGGGAGTTGCTGACATGCTGAACCCCGCTGCTCTGGTCAGACTCGCCGCCATGGCCTTGCCTGTAACTCTGCTGCTGCAGGGAGCCATGCGCCTCATCTCACAGACGCTCGTTGATACCAACGCCTTCCAGAAGGCGTATAAATGGCTGGCTGTGATTGGCTGAGGTCACATGTTTTTTTTTGACCGTTTGTTTTTCCTCTGCAGTCGTCCTTTTACATCAACCGTCGCTTTGTCACGGACTCCAACATCCAAGCCTCAAATGGGATCATTCATGTTCTTCAGGGACCGCTGAAAGCCCCGTCTCCACCCACAGAGGTCGGTGATGTCACTAGGCCCTGGAAGCAGTGTTTAGCCTTTTCCTCCGTCATCCTCTGAGCTTGCTTGTGATTGGTGGAACAGATGCACGTGGCCCACAGGGCCGGGATCGGGGTCGGAGTGGTTCTGCTCATCACGGTGGTGGTTGGAGTCGTCTTTGTTGGATACCACTTCTACTCCCACACCGCCAAACCCTTCCACTTCCACTACTTCAAGGTCAGATGAGAAAAAAAGATCTTACTGGTAAAGTTTGTAAAACTACAGAAACCTAAAGTCCAGATCTGCTGGATGTCACATCTGTGGGGGTCCAACACACTTTAGAACATCTCAGCATGAAACGGGTCGTCCAGGCTGGTCCTCTTGCTGCTGGACAACCACCAAGGCTTCTCTGAGATGATCTCAGACCTTCTCAGCTCTTGGGTGATCTGAAAGAGCTGCTCATTCACTGGGTTCTCTCCAGCAGCACCAGCATCTCACAGTTCTGCTCCTGGGACCTTTGTCCTTTTCTGCTTGTAGCATCTTACATTATTGCTAAATGCCAAACTTTTGTTTGACAGGAGGAAGAAGAAAAAGAGAAGACACCTGTGGACAGCAGTGGTAACATCTGTAACCCGGTTTATGAATCAGACCCAGAACCTGCCGAGCCCAACATGTCCGAGCCTGATGTGAATCAGCAGGTGAGCGGATGTTTGGGGAAGTTTGGTTGATGCCCCCATGGAGCCGCTGACCTCGTGTTTGTCTCCAGGAGGACAAACACGAGGTGGAGAACGGACCATTGTGTGAGCTGCTGCAGGACAGCTGAGAGGAAGCAGCATTGACGCGTCTCCCTGTTGCCTCTCAGGTCTCCAGCTTTGAGCTTTTGAAGAATAAATTCTGAGTTCAACTTTAACAGATGATTCTGTGTTTTTCTTTGAAACGACGGAGCTGAAGCAGCAGTCAGAGCTCAGGGTGAACCCTCACCCTTCAGACTCATTCTACACAGCCAACGTTCACAACAAGGACTTTATTCTGAAAAGCACTCAGAGGTCTTCAGTCAGCTCTGAGATCCACAGATGAAAATGCGATATTTTGGAAAAGACGGCCGGTTTGTCAGATCCACACCATCTGCTGCCCCATGTGACCATCCCAAACAGGAAGTAAGTGCCATGTTTCTGACACAGCAGGGGAGCTCCAGAATCGCCCTACAGAGAGTCAAAGCACAAATATCCGACGCTGAAGCGCTGCTCAGAGTGCACGTGCAGCCAGTGCCGAGTTACCAGGCAGGACGAGGATCCTGCAGGATGGGAGCAGATGTGGGAGTCTTGGATGAGGCCTGCTCCCCACTTCTGCCTGCAGCTGGTCTCATTCACCAACGTCAGCCCAACGTGGTGTAAACGGTGCTCATCCACGGTTCCTGGACAGGACTCAGTCAGACCCAAGGCTCCTGCTCTTGTTCTCATAAGTCTCCAACAGTGTGAACCAACTTATCAGACCCTGAACATTTCACCTGCTTCCAGCTTGGACCCTGTTGGGCTTGTGAGGAGAGAAGATCTGAGTGTTTCTGAACTGCTCTGGGTGGAGGTTACCTTTCGTTTTTGCAGCTCCCCATCCGGTCGTAACACAAGACCAGCTGTCGTTGAGCTCTTCATCCTCGTCAGGGACACAAACTGGAGAGATGTTGGAAGCTGGAGACAATCAGACAACTTGTCACTGCAAGGATCTCAAACCTGGTGACCATCAGAGATTCTGAGGGCTCGTTCTTGAAGCTCTTACTGAATCTGGCAGGCACGCTGAGACGGAGCAGCGACAGGTCCGATTTTGGGGGGAAGCTGCCGTCATTGGGCAGGTTGAAGACTTTGTCCACTGGTATGGTTTGTGAGGAGAAGCGGAGGTCATGAACTCCTAGAACCACCAAGTCCTCATTGGCTCTGCAGTAACAACAGTTCCTGATCACAGTCCCAAAAGCAGAAGTGATCCAGCACCTTCACACATCCAGAGCACTTCCAACAAGTCCAAACCAGCAGCAATGCTTGAGAGAAAATATGTGGGCTAGTGGGACCAGTAGCACCAGTGGGACCAGTAGCACCAGTATCACCTGTACCTGACATTGCAGTGCTCGGCAGTTAGAACCCAGCGGCGGTGGATCAGCGTGCCGCTGCAGTAGTGACCCGTGTCCGACTGCAGGCTGACCTGCCAGGGCCAGAAGAAGGGGCAGGACTCGTCCACGCCCTCCACCAGTGCTCCACCTCCCTCAGTCAACGTCACATCAGCCAGGCCCAAAGGGTTAACGCAGCTGGAGCGCTGCTCCCCACACCGGTCCTCCGCTGTCCAGCCGAACAGACGCCATCACACACACGTAGACAGACGTACGTGTGTGTGTGTGTGAGAGAGAGGGCCTACTGTTGGGGGGATCTGAACACCTACCCTGGGCCTCAAGGCCATCCTCATACAGTCTCTCCTGGTCATCTGTGGAAAACACATCAGAGAGAATTAAGCCAGTTAATGTTGATGATGTGAGATCCTGAGACTCACTCATGATGTCAGACATCCAGTTGATGTTGTGCTGCAGGTTGGTGTAGACTCCAGGCTTCTGGGCTCTTCCACAGCCGACCCCCCAACTGACCAGACCAGCCAGCTCGTATCTGCTGCCGGTGAAACAGGACAAAGGTCCTCCAGAGTCCCCCTGAGATCCAAGAACTGTGTTAAAGATGTTCCAGCAGAACTGAAGCACAGACACAACACTGAAGGAAGAACAACGAGGCTGGACCAGGACCAGAACCAGGACCTGGGTCCATCCAGGAAATCCTAACCCAATTCAACCAATCACCACAAACTTTGTGCAGCTTTGTTCTTTTGTCCAGTCACAGCCAGAAAATTGGAAACGTGGTCATCCTCATAAAGAAGCTGAATGATCGTTAAGTTCAACGTTTTTTCATGTTATCAAATATTCTCATCAGTCAAGTCCAGAGGTTCTGAGTATTGAGGTGGAACACCAGCAGGCCAGGCTGAAGTTCTGGTCGTACTTGGCAGGCATCAACTCCTCCTTTGTCCTTCCCAGCACAGAACATGGAGGGCCGAATCCGGCCCAGGTAGTACTGGTCACAGGTTTCAGGGGCCAGGACGGTCACGTTCACCTCCTGGAGCCGGTTGACTCGAGGGCCGTCTGTAGAGCCGACACACGGAGCTCAGCAGTGATTGGTTGGAGTCATGTCTCCACGTGGTCCCAGTTTGGACTCACTCTCTTGGGTGGAGCCCCAGCCTGTGATGGTGCACATGCTGAGGGGGGGCAGCGGGGCTGTCCAGATGTCGATGGGCCTGACCCACTGGTTGAAGAGCAGCGGCTGCTGCAGCTTCAACAGGGACAAGTCGTTCTCCTTGGTGCGCCTGTTGTAGTGCTGATGGTTGATGATCTTAGAGACTCCGACCACCTGCAAAACAGGAACCTTCCAGTCAGATTCTGGGCTGAACAGGCCTGCAGATCTTCACTGGTACCTGCTGTCCAGCTTCACCAGGGTTGTCCAAGTTGTGTTTTCCAGCCAGAACTTCCCAGAAAGAGGCTTTTTTGTACCTGTAGGCAAAGCGACCTTCAGAACCTGCCTCCCAGTCAGCTCTGACATGCGTACTCCTACAGGAGCTTAATCCTGCTCTGAGGTTCCACCGGTCTGGGACCCTGAGCACTAAGGTTGTGTCCAACAGCTGACCTCTGACCTTTTAAAGCAGTGGGCAGCAGACACGACCCACAGTGGGCTGATGATGGCGCCCCCGCAGGCGGGCATCGTGGCGAACTGGAGCGACACTTGCCAAGGCCACGAGTGAGCCCAGGCCTCTTGACCCCCGATGATCCTGGACTCCATCTCCGGCTCTGGAATGAAGACACGCTTCCCTGCTATCTCTGCAAAACAGGGACACACAACTGCGTTTCCCTGACAACCACCAAAGACCAGCTCCTCCTCCTCATCATCCTCAGACCTTCCAAATGTCAACACGTTTGGGTAAAAGCAACAAGAACTGAGCAAATCTCTCATGTGGCCTTCGTAGCTGCCACCAGACCACAGAAGTACCTCTGAAGCCAAACAGGTCGGAGAACAGTCCACGAGCCAGCGCGCTTCCGTTTGATGTCCCATTCTGCTGATCCGGGATCTGATCTGGAAACAACCAACATCCATGGAGCTCAGGGTCAGCTCCCCAGACCAGCAGGTAAACCAGTCTCACCTGTAGGCCTGCTCAGATCCTCGGCGTGAATGTGGTTCTGGTTCTTTGACCCGTCGGTTTGATTCTGACTGACCTCGACACAACCGATGGAACTCGGCAAAACCTGCAGGATGACAAACCACAGCCAGACACACGGCATCGTGCTCAACACTGATGACTCGGCTGACGCACCTGTCTGAACATGCTCACTTGTAACTCCACCTCCCTCCACTCTGGGTAACCACACCCCCTTTAACCATGCCCCCTCCAACCATGCCCCCAGCTGTAACTCCTTATCTTTCTTTTTTCTTTATTGAACCTTTATTTATACAGGGTATAAAAAAGGTGTAAATTTGGAGTCCACTCAAACTCGTAACGCCCAAAAATATCCACCACCTTCAGATCAACTCCGCCCCCTACACACCCAGACACTACCATATATGGTCAATGATAATGTCCCTGAATATAAATTAGCCATTAGCTCAGAGGAACACGGAGGGTCAGAGGAGACCCTGGAGGGTCAGAGGGTCAGAAGAGACCCTGGAGGGTCAGAGGAGACCCTGGAGGATCAGAGGGTCAGAGGAGACCCTGGAGGGTCAGAGGAGACCCTGGAGGGTCAGAGGGTCAGAGGAGACCCTGGAGGATCAGAGGGTCAGAGGAGACCCTGGAGGATCAGAGGAGACCCTGGAGGATCAGAGGAGACCCTGGAGGGTCAGAGGAGACATGAACCACACATGTTACACACACGTCACACATGATGGACGCATGTCACACACGTCACACATGATGGACACACACATCACACACACACATAATAATTGGATGTGGAGTCTGCTGCCTCACCCTGCTCATCCCCTCAGACCAGAACCTCCAACATCACTTCAGCTTCATTTCCTTCAGAAATGAGTGATTTCAGATCCACAGAAGTTGCAGCAAACACACATACACACACACACGCACACACACACACACACACACACACACACACACACACACACACACACACACTTGTCCTGTTAGGAGGTGTGTGAAGAAGATGATGAAGAGGAAGATGATGATGAAGGCATTTATGAAGAGGATGATGAAGAGGATGAAGATTAAGAGGATGATGATGGTGATGAAGAGGATGATGATGAAGAGGATGATGATGGTGATGAAGACAATTATGAAGAGGATGATGATGATGATGAAGAGGATGATGATGATGATGATGAAAGAGGATGATGATGATGATGATGAAGAGGATGATGGTGATGATGATGATGGTGGTGATGATGATGATGAAGAGGATGATGATGATGATGGTGATGATGATGGTGGTGATGATGATGATGGTGATGATGGTGATGGTGATGATGATGATGATGATGATGATGACGGTGGTGATGATGATGATGAAGATGAAGAGGATGATGATGATGATGATGATGAAGAGGATGATGGTGATGATGATGGTGATGATGATGATGGTGATGATGATGGTGATGATGATGACGGTGGTGATGATGATGATGAAGATGAAGAGGATGATGATGATGATGATGGTGATGATGATGATGAAGGTGATGATGGTGGTGATGAAGATGATGATGGTGGTGATGATGGTGGTGATGATGAAGAGGATGATGATGATGAAGAGGATGATGACGCTTTCCCCGCCCCCTTCGCCGCGCACGCGGAGCGCGCCGCGCGGCTGCGGAAGAGGCGTGACGCGGCCGAACCGCATCAGCAGGATGTCAGGTGGGTCCGTGTGTTGACGGGGAAGAAAGCAGGCGGTACCGAGGTTCGGGTTCGGGTTCGGGGTCGGCTGGGTTCTGGCGGACGGAGCGTCGGTGTCCCGCCGGTCCTGGCGGGCGGAGCCCGGTGTCGCAGGAGGACCAGAACCGGACTGTGGATTCAGACGGTACCGGCGGAGAAACAGAACCTGGATGTGCAGGTCTGGACCGGATCGGGCCGGGTCCTGCGGGCCCTGGCCGGAGGGTCGGACGGGAAGCGGGTCCGTTTTCTGGGTCAGTGTGGTGTGACGTGAGGCCGAACCGGATGTTGGACGTCTCGTCGGATTGAAACAAACGTGAATATTCGAGCGGATTTTGTCGTCGTGTTTTTCATGAACAGAATTCTGATGGTTCGGTTTTGGAACCGCACTGAAGGCCTCATCCCGAATCACACAACCCATCATCCGAACCGAGCCCAGCCCGAACCCTTCGATATTTGAATGATCAATCAGGATCTTTATCAGTGACGTCATCGACGTCGAGGTGTGCCTGGTCTGAGTGAGGTGACCTCTACTGGTTCTGATGGCTGCCACACACAGAACCGGACCCTTCTGGTACCTAACCCTAACCTACTCATGTCCCGGTCCCAGTCATGTCCCTATCCCAGTCTGGTCCAGATCTGTTCCCTGTCCAACTCTGGTCCTGTTACTGGTCCCAGTCCTGTTCTGGTCCTAGTCTGGTTCTGCTCTGGTCCTGGTCCTGGTCCTGGTTTGGTTCTGATCTGATCCTGGATTGGTTCTGGTCCTTGTCTGGTTCTGATCTGGTCCTGGTCTGGTTCTGATCTTGGTCTGGTCCTTCTCTAGTTCTGGCTCTGGTTTTGGTCTGGTCCTGATCTGTTTCCAGTCAGTTCTGATCTGGTTCTGGTCTGGTTGTGGTCCTGGTCCTGGTTCTGACCTAGTTCTGGTCTAGTCTCTTCCTGGCCTGGTCCTAGTCTAGTTCTGGTCCTGGTCTGGTTTTTCTCTAGTTCTGGTTTTGGTCCGGTCCTGTTTCCAGTCAGTTCTGATCTGGCTCTGGGCCTGGTCTTGTCCTGGTTCTGGTCTCTTCGTGGTCTGGTCCTGGTCTAGTCCCGGTCCTGGTCTGGTCCTGCTCTAGATCTTCTTCTGGTCCATTCCTGGCCTGGTCTTGGTCTAGTTCTGGTCCTGGTCCATTCCTGGTCTGGTTCTTGTCTGGTCCTGGTCTGGTTCTGGTCCTGGACCTTGTCCTGGTTCTGGTCCTGGTTCTGTTCTGTTCTGTTCTGGTCCTGGTACTGGCCCTGGTCTGGTTCTGTTCTGGTCTGGTCTGGTCCTGTTCTGGTACTGGTACTGGTACTGGTCCTGGTCCTGGTCCTGGTCCTGGTCTGGTTCTGGACCTGGACCTGGACCTGGACCTGGACCTGGTTCTGGTATTGGTCTGGTTTTGGTTCTGGTCCTGGTCCTGGTCTTGTTCTGTTCTCTTCTGGTCTGGTGCTGTTCTGCTTCTGGTCTGGTCCTGTTCTGGTCCTGGTCTGGTCTGGTCCTAGTCTTGTTCTGGTCTGGTCCTGGTCTGTTTCTGGTCTGGTTCTAGTTCCTCTCTGGTTCTGGTCTTGGTCTGGTCCTGGTCTGGTTCTGGTTCCTTCCTGGTCTGGTTCTGGTCCTGGTTCTGGTCCTGGTCTGGTCCTGGTCCTGTTCTGTTCTGGTCTGGTCCTGTTCTGGTCCTGTTCTGGTTCTGTTCTGGTTCTGGTCCTGGTCTGGTCTGGGTTCAGGGCTTCTTTCTTTCCTGTCCTCAGGTCTTCCTCATGGATCTTGGACCTCTGGGACCAGATGATGGACCCTGACGTTCCCCCACCTCACAGTCCCTGGATGGAGCTCAGAACTTCACTACCTGTCACCCTGCTGGTGCTTACCACGCTTGTTTCCATGGTAACGCCGAGCTCACCTGGTGCAGGTGTGTTTCTATTCATATTCATACCACCATCAAGGCCATTGGATTTGAGGTGTATTGTGGGAAATGTAGTGGTTTATCTATCATTTATCTATCTATCATCTATCTATCATCAATCTGTCTGCCTGCCTGCCTGTTTCTCTGTCTGTCTATCCATCTATCTCTCAATCTGTCTGTCATCTATCTATCTTTCCATCTATCTATATATATTTCCATCTATCTATTTTTCTATCTATCATCCATCTATCTATCTATCATCTATCTATCTATCGGTCTGTCTGTCTGTGTCCATCCATCCATCATCTCCCCATCTCTCTATCCCTCTATCTATCCCTCTATCTTTTGAGGTACCATCCTCAGAATACCAATCACTTTAGTTCATTCAGCACATGATGCTGCAAAGCATGGTGTCACCATGGCAACTATGACAGACTTAAGGCTTCCTGTGTGTGTGCATGCGTGTGTGTCTGTGAGTGTGTGTGTGCGCGTGTCTGTGAGCGTGCGTGCATGCGCGTCTGTGAGTGTGTGTGCACGCGTGTGTGTGTGTGTGTGTGTGTGCACGCGTTTCTGTGAGTTTTGTGTGTGTGCGCGCTCCTGTGTGTGTGTGTGTGTGTGTTTCTCTCTTGATCCAGGTCACATTGGACCTTTCTCTTATCTCGTAGGTGTTCTGGACTCCAGTGAGTCAGCAGAGTCTCTGTCCTATCCTTCATGGTCTTCTCTGTCTTTGAACTCCCTCAAATCCCAAAGTCCATCCTCAGACTCTGGTTACCATGGTAACAGCAGTGGGACAGGCTCTGCAGAGGACTCTGGTGCTCAGGGGATCCACCTGTTGCTCAGACCACCAGACCTTCTGGCCCCTAGCCTTCCTCCACCCCTACCCCCCCTTACCCAACCCACCCTGACCCCACCGCCCCCCTGGGATCAGGTCCCCTTCCTAGAGGAGGCCTGGGGCTCAGGAGACTACCTGGAGACTCTCTCCTTCATGGTGCCTGATGGTGAGGAGCTGGCCCTGGCCACGCCGCTGCCTAACAACCCCTATGATGAAGATATTGATGATGATGATGATGATGATGGGGGGGACTGGTTTTCCTACAACTATGCCTTCCCTGCCCGTCCCACCTTACCTTTGTCCTCCCGCCTCCCCCTTTCACCCTCTTCCCCCACAGCAAGCATTCCCCTGTACACTCGTCCCACCCATCCAGATGTTTTCCCTACTTGGGATGAAGACTACGACCTGGAGGACATGATGCCTCTGGAGCCAACCGAGCTCCTGCTGCCAGACATGAATAGCCTTGAGTACTACACCAATCTGCTGGCTCGAGAGAGGGAGAGAAACATGGACCAGGAGAGGGTAAGCCCACCTGATACAGAACCTGCCATCAGACCCACTTCAACACAAACACAACAATCACCTTTGACTCCGCCCCCAAGCTCCACTCCTCCAGAGCAAGACACCAAGCAACCACCAGCAGGACCAACCCCTCCTCTCACACCTTCATCTTCTCCCACACTTTTGGAACCCATCTCCATGCAAACACCATCCACGACTTCTCCCCCCACCTCAAGACCCAACGCTGATTCCCCAGAGCCTGGCAGATACCCCGGAATTCCTCCTTCCAACACCACTGGGCAGATTCCTTCATCTCCATCACCAGGACCACCTGCCCGTCCTGGCAGACCCGCTCGGCCCCCAGTGGTCCCCGAGAGGCCACAAACTCCAACCAGCAGGACCACAACCACTAAGGCTGGAACAACCACCACCCATATCACAGCCATTAGTTTGACCAGAGCTCCACCAGTCACCACCCCAAGAGCCGCTCAGTCCCCGCCCAGCAGACAGTACCTGTGTAACGTCACCAAGCCGGAGATGTACCTGGTCAGAGTGGGTAAGAAACCAGCAGTCATGTGACCTGACCAGCAGGTGACAGCTCCTTCCGCTCATTTGTGTCTTTCTTTCTTCTGCAGTCAGTTCCAAAGGTTCCTCTCCAGGTTTCACCAAAGTCAAAGAACTTCTGAAGAAAGAGCTAAACAGTTCAGTGGAGCTCCAGGTAGCAGCAGCAGCACCTCAAACACACCCTCTTCCTTTCATGTTGTTGCTTCTTTTCTTGGTTTTTCTTGGCTAACCCTAACGCTAACCCTTGGCTAACCCTAACCCTTAGCTAACCCTTGGCTAACCCTGGGCTAACCCTAATGCTAACCCTTGGTTAACCCTAACACTAACCCTTGGCTAATCCTAACGCTAACCCTTGGCTAACCCTAACACTAACCCTTGGCTAAACCTAACCCTTGGCTAACCCTAACCCTAACCCTCACCCTTGGCTAACCCTAACGCTAACCCTTGGCTAACCCTAACCCTTAGCTAACCCTTGGCTAACCCTGGGCTAACCCTAATGCTAACCCTTGGTTAACCCTAACACTAACCCTTGGCTAATCCTAACGCTAACCCTTGGCTAACCCTGGGCTAACCCTAACGCTAACCCTTGGCTAATCCTAACGCTAACCCTTGGCTAACCCTAACACTAACCCTTGGCTAAACCTAACCCTTGGCTAACCCTAACCCTAACCCTCACCCTTGGCTAACCCTAACACTAACCCTTGGCTAACCCTAACCCGTTTGGGAAGGATGTGAAGATTGTCCCGTGTCCTGACCATGTCAGATGATTGACAGTTGTCTATCACCTCCTCTTCTTCATCAGTTCCTCAGGACTCCATCCAGCTTTGCCTTCAGAGTCGTGTCAGGACCGTTGATCTTTACTGCCATTTCTGTCATCAACGCGCTCCGGCAGTCTGCTCGAGGCTCCGCCCCGTTTCCCACAGTGTCGCCGCTGTACACTGTCCCTGACACAAGGCACCAGGTCCACACCATGCTGCAGTTTGTCCCCACCCACGTCGACATTAGAATCTGCAACTTCAGCGAGCGAATCGAAAGAGGGCTGAGTTTGGCCTACAGCGAAGCACGCAGAAGATCACATGAACCCAGAAATATCACTGTACAGGTGAGTTCAGAGCACAGGTGAGGTCAGAGCACAGGTGAGGACAGAGCTCAGGTGAGGACAGAGCTCAGGTGAGGTCAGAGCTCAGGTGAGGACAGAGCTCAGGTGAGGTCAGAGCTCAGGTGAGGTCAGAGCTCAGGTGAGGTCAGAGCACAGGTGAGGACAGAACTCAGGTGAAGACAGGTGAGGTCAGAGCTCAGGTGAAGTCAGAGAACAGGTGAGGACAGAGCTCAGGTGAGGTCAGAGCACAGGTGACCATGACTGTCCACCTCCAGTCAGGTAGTAGATGTTTCCTCACCTTCAGTAAGCTGGAGGGTGCATCTGAAGAGCCTGTGTGTGTGTGTGTGTGTGTATGTGTGTGTGTCCTCTCCAGCTGCTGAACATCACCATGCTCCAGGGAGCAGGGGTGGAGCACAAGGTCTCCGTCGACATCACATTCGCTGTGCGAGACGGCCGCGACTATTTGTTGGGTTCAGACGTCAGTGAGCACCTGAGGAAGCTGAACCTGGTGGAGTTCAGCTTCTACGTTGGATTTCCTGTCCTGCAGATTGCAGAACGTATGTCTGTCTGTCTGTCTGTATGTCTGTCTGTCTGTCTGTCTGTCTGTCTGTCTCTCTCTCTCTCTCTCTCTCTCTCTCTCTCTCTCCCTCCCCCTCTCTCTCTCCCTCTCCCCCCTCTCTCCAGTGTTTGGTTCCTCCTTCATCTCCAGGCCAGGGTCCTCAGAAAGGCTCTGGTCCTGCAGAGGTGCACATTTTGAAGGTGTGTCTCTCTTTCCAGCCTTTCACTATCCAGAGCTCAACACGTCTCTCCACTTGCGCTCCACCTGGGTCCGGACAGGTGAGGACACGCTCGGGGGTTCCACCACACTGACTGCCATCCAAATCTTCTTCTCCTTTTTCTGGCCTTCTCAGTTCTCTTGGAAGTTCCCGAGCGGCAGGTTGCTGAAAGGAGTTTCAAAGCTCGTCTTGAGAGACGTTTGGCTCTGCTGCTGGAGGAAGGACTGCAGGCGTCCAGCAGGAGGCGCTGGAGAAGAGCTACGGCTGTGGGCAATCACAGTTTGCAGGTACCTACACAGGTGTACACTTCTGAAACAGACTGTGTCTTCCTGTAGAATCACACCTGGTTCCTCACACCTGTACCTTTGGGGAACACCTGAGCAATCAGCCCGGATCCCCGTAGCACGGCTGACAATGTTCTGAAGGTCAGTGGTTCTGGTCTATTCACTGGATTTATAGGTTGCACGAGTGGCAATGCTGACTGGAGCGGAGCACCCCCTGGAGGTCTTTTATTTCGTAGAGGGTCCGGGGGGGGAGCGGGTCCCGGCAGAGGCCACAGCGGCCACCCTCAACAGCGTGGACCTGCAGAGAGCTGCCATCATCCTGGGACACCGAGTCCAGAAGCCTGTTGCCCAGCGTGAGTCCCCACCTGAAGCTCCTGCCCTCCTCCTGAGGAGCCAGCTCACCTGTTTGCTCTGCTTCCTGTGTCACCTGTCCAGCGGTGGAGACCCCGTCCATCCCCCCAGCAGAGACTCACAGCAGCAGCATCTGGCTCATTGTGGGCGTGATTGTCCCCGTCCTGCTCGCCGTCTTCATCATCATCATCCTCTACTGGAAGCTCTGCGGCTCTGAGAAGCTGGAGTTTCAGCCAGATGCGATCAACACCATCCAGCAAAGGCAGAAGGTGAGGAGAAGACGAGGTGGGCGTGGCGTGTGCTGCTCCCTGCTGGTGCTCACCCGCCCTGGTCCTCAGCTCCAGGCTCCCAGCGTGAAGGGCTTCGACTTCGCCAAACTGCATCTTGGCCAGCACAGTAAGGACGACATGGTGGTGATCCAGGAGCCCGGCCCCCTGCCCGTCCCTGTCAAAGAGGCCACGCCCTCAGACGGCGGGGACCTCCACACCCCCAAATCCAAGGGCTCGTCTAATAAAGGGGCGCGGTCAGGCCGGCGCAGGGGCAGGTCAGGCGTCTCCGTCCACCTCCGACTAACCTCCGACAATGAGGGACAGCACTAGAAAGGTGTGTCCTGTCCCTGCCAGGCTCAGCCCCTCAGACGGAGACTCGTTGGGCAGCGACCAATCCAGCGGGAGAGAATCGGCCGAGGAGAGCACGCGCGCCGTGGCCACGCCCAGCGAGGGCAAGCAGCACAGGAGAACGCCCAAAAACGGTCAGAACAGGTGGAACGTCCTGACATGGTCTGCAGCTTTATGCTCTCCTTTTAACCAGCTCTCTTCTCTCTCCCGTGTTTGTTACCCTTAAAGGGAAGATGAAAATGGGTATGTTTCTGCCACGTCACCATGGTTACCAGCCTGCGACTGACCAGATCTTCTCACATCACCGATGATGTGTTTTGGTTTCAGGCAGCACTCCCGATGAGTTCTTGTCCTCTACCTCCATCTTTGACCACGTCGACCGACTGTCTCGTGGCTCATCCGATGGCATGCGTCGCCAGGGCAACAAGGTGCAGCTGATTGCCATGCAGCCGCAGCCCAGCCCACCACACGCCGCATCGCAGCCCAGCCCCAGCCTCACGGAGAAGGTGAGAAGGGAGAGGACATCAGGACAGCCTGTCCCGTTAGCGTCCCGCTGATGTGTGAGACGTGTGTGACGCTGCAGGTGGCGCTAAGACACAAGTCTGAGATCGAACATCACAGGAACAAACTCCGCCAGCGGGCCAAAAGGCGGGGCCAGTGCGAGTTTCCGTCCATGGATGACATCATGGATGCATTTGGAGACGGTCCAGTGCAGGGCGAGGCAGCGCAGCGGCTCTATAGCTCCGCCCACGACCACATGGACTGCATCCTCCCATCCGATGCGCCCTCCCCCCACCCCCACCGAATCCAGGAGAAGGTGACCTGCGGTCTCTCGGTTCACGCTGTGATCATGCGGCTGCTGACCAGTTTGTGTGTGCAGAGGGAGGAGCTCACCTCGGGGTCGGCGGGTCCAGCCGGGACTCGGAAGTCTTCCAGACACGGATAGAGACCGCTTACTGACCGAACAGAGCGCCACCTACAGGAAATACCCAGGCCTCAACAACGTGGCCTACATGGTGAGGTCAAGAACATTCCCAGGTTGTAGAGGAACCAGTCTGAGCTCTGATCACCTCCACCCTCACGTTTCCCCAGTCGGACCCGGACCTGCCCCCAGACCACAGCAGCCCCTCTCCGACTGACGAGGTCTTTGATCCGGCCCCCGCACCTCCGCCCTACATGCCCCCCCAGCCTTCTATTGAGGAGGCGCGGCAGCAGATGCACTCCCTCCTGGATGACGCCTTCGCCCTGGTGTCGCCATCCTCCCAGGGCAGCGCTGGGGTTAGCAGGGTAAGCCCTGCCTTGCCTGGCCCCTCCCCTCAGGCCCGCCCCCCAGGCCGGCAGTGGGGGTCTTACCCAGCCGTCCCCTCTCACAGCCCCTTTTCTGCAGTGAGTGTGTCGTCCTGAGGCCGAGCTGCCTTGTGTCACCACTCGGTCAGTGTAACGTCCCCTTTTGTCTCAACTCCTGCAGAGATACGCAGAGCTGGGGATGTCTCCCACATCGGTCCAGGGTCTGCTGCAAAGGTGGGTGTCAGCTGCCCAAGGTCAGGTCAAAGGTCAACGGACCAAAGCAGAAGTAACACTGACGGCTTGTGTGTTTGATCCAGGCAGGGTCTGACTTCAGGCGGCTACGTTGCTACTGGAGACGGGCTGCAGGAGTCCCTGTACCACAGCAGGGGGCAGTACGAAGAGCCCCCCTGCTCATCCAGACCTCGACCTGTAGGGGGCAGCACAAGTACTGTCGTCTACATGTGCTAATCCCGTCCATCCTTCCATCTATCTCTCCTTCTGTCCATCTGTCGTTAACAGTGCCCGCAGGGTTGACGTCACCCTCACTCACACTATTTGAACAGTCATAAGCCCCGCCCACCACACTCACCTGAAGTCGTGTCACACCTGTGTCTCCTGCTTGTAATGAACGTGTGTTGGCCCGCAGGTGCACACTTTCACCAACTGACGCAGGTGGGTTTGTCCAGTCAGATGGGAGCTTACCCTGTGGTGGGGCGCAGCATGTCGGGTCCCACTGGCTCCAGCTGGAACCAGCAGCCCTCGGACCAGGACCTGTCCCGGGTCAGAACCAGCAGGGAGAGCGTAAGTGTGTGGACACACAACTGGGCCAGTTCACAACACCAGTCCAGTCTGGTTGGATGGTCTTGGCCTTACCTGCTCTCTCCTCCTCTCTCCTCCCCCCTCTCTCCTCTTCCTCCTCTCCTCCTCTCCTCTCTCCTCTTCCTCCTCTCCTCTGCTCATCTCCTCACCTCCTCTCTCCTCCTCTCCTCTCATCACTCCTCCTCTCTCCTCATCTCCTCTCCCCTCTTCTCCTCACTCTTCCTCCCTCCCTCTCTCCTCTTCCCCTCCTCCTCTTCAGGTCCTGTCCTTCCCAGAGTTCTCCTCTTCCTCTGTTTTCCAGATGGCCAGCTCCTCGTTGCAGGACTCCTCTGCTCCTCCTCTCCTCCTCACCTCTCCTACTCCAGAGTACCCCCCCGAGGATGCCTCCCCCTCAGCTCACACGTCTGCCTCCCTCATCAAGGCTATCAGGGAGGAGCTGCAGCGTCTGGCCCAGAAACAGGCAGCAGTGACCAGTTACCCTTAGCAGGAGTTGAGCCTTCACACCAGTCAGGATTCACACGACCACCATGGTTCCACTGGACTCACCAGTGAGTCAACATCAGGACAGGCTTCTGTCTGACTCCCCCTCTCCCTCATCTCTCCCTGCCCCCTCCCTCTCTTACCCCCCCCCCCTCCCTCATCTCTCCCTTTCCCCCGTCCCTTTCCCCCGTCTCTCCCCCTTCCTCTCTCTCCCCCTCCCTCCCTCTCTCTCCCCCTCTCTATTTATTGAACATGAATGTTATTTTTCATGTTTGACTGAAGTGCTTCCTGGATCAGATCTTTCCTCTTAGTTCTCCATGAACTTTGGACTAGAACTTTGGTCTCGTCAGGGTTGTCCCTCCTGAAGCTCTGGATTGGATTCATACTGGAACAGTCTTTCTGAGATTAAATGAATTTGTGCCTCCGGGCCTTTCCAAGGTGGACCTCCAGGTTACCTCCAGATGTCTGTGAGAACTTCAGCTTCGTTCCTGAGCGTCTGGCACCAGGGAGCGATCCTCTGGAGTCCTCCCAGAAGGAACAGGTTCTTCTAACCCTCTTGGATATCTGGGTCCTGAGAAGTTGGGGGCTGGGTGGTCTGTCATGGACTTCTGTAGTGAACCGGACCTCCTGGGGTAGAAGATCTCCTGCATCGTCCATCCAGATCTTCTGTGGTGCTAGCTGTTGTCCACTGACCACCTTCTGCCTTTCACACACCTGTCAGCCTCATCAGGTGGAGGTCCTTGATCACATCCACGTGGTCTTGTTGACAGCTACAAGTGGCTTCCAGTTGCCATGGTGACACAGGAACTCTACATGTATAAACCATTAATAGCTCAGATGGTACGAGACAGAATCCCAGAGCACAATATTAACGTCAGATGAATATCAGATTATCCCGATATTTTTATTGCTGATGTAAAACCCAGATGTGATTATTTGGATCCAAAAGACCAACCTACTGTTGTGTGCTTGTGCTCCTCCTGTGCTCCTCCTGTGCTCCTCTTGGCTGTTCTTCTGCTGACGCTTGTTTCTTTGTGGAGCTGTTGCTTGTTGTGGTTGCTCTTGTATTCCTGTATCGTGCACCTCAAACATGCTGCTGTCGCTGTGATATGAAGCTCATATGTTGCTTCCATCAGTTTGTAGGTAGGATGATGAAGACCTGGACCTTCAGTCCACGTTTGTGGTCCAGCCTGGTTTATTCCTGGCCTCCAGACTGGACAGACTTTTGAAAAGACAAAAATGGAGTGATGGTAGAAGAACATCATCTCGAGCTGATGGGAGTGTTCTCGGAACTTTCTTGTGGGAGCAGAACATTGCTGAGAAGAAGCCGAAACTGGTGCCATTAAATGAGAAGAACCCACAAGGGATTGGAATGGTACATCTGCGGAGGAATGTTGTGGCCGAGAAGAACCGGGCTCTGTGTGGTTTTATTTTGCCCTGGATTTAAATCTTGTGTTTGATGCAGTTTCATCTCCAGTAACATGAAGATGATGGGGATGAAGACAACGGCATGATGAAGCTGTCCTTCACATCACCCACATTTCTGTTCTGCAGGATGCAGCCTGATGGTTCTGCTCTTGCTCCTCTTGTGCAGATGTCCAGAAAGGTTCTGCTGGTTCTTGCGAGTTCTTCATCTCTGCTTCTTTCAGCATGTTTACGTCTGTTTGAGGCTTTAGCTGTTTGTGGGAAATTAACGTTAGCATGCCACTAAAAGTTTAGACAAGAGTCGTGCCATCAAGTGAAGATGAGAAAAGCCAAACATGGACCATGTCAAACCCAACTGAGGTGTGACTCTTCAGATGAGGAATTGATGTTTGTGCTGGACGTGAACCTGACCCGCTCTGGACCTGTCAGAGCACCGTGATGGTCCGTCTCATGGTGCTAACGCAGAGCTCAAACAAACTCCTCACACTCTCCTGCTGTCTTTTCTACACCTCCATCAGCTCAGCTCCACGTTCAGGACTGAAGATGCTGATTTGGAGGCTAACATTAGCAAAAGGCTAGATTGTATTGATAATGTGCTAACTTTGGTAACTCATCATGTTCTCGGGTATCGATTGTTCGGCCTGTTCTGGGTCAGACCAGGTTCCTCTGGTTACTAGACATCTGCTCCAACAGCTGTTCACCTGCTTACCTGCAGCCAGGTGAGCGCTCAGGTGTGTAACAGAACACGTGTGTGTGTGCGTGAGAGAGAGAGTGTGCTGCATTTGTTCAGTGTAACCAGCATTAAAGAAAGAAAAAACCGTCTTGATGTGACTAAAGTCACTCACTTAAACCCAGATGGACAGACGGACTCAGCGTTCTGGAGAAACATCAGTCAAACCAGATGTTTCCAGAATACTGCAGGGTCACGTGACCTGTCTGAGCGAGAGCGATGCTGGGGGGCGGGGCTATTGAGACAGGTCAGCCTGTGGAGGCAGGTCAGACTGGGGGCGGGGCTGTGGAGACAGGTCGGGCTGGGGCGGGGCTGTGGAGGCAGGTCAGACTGGGGGCGGGGCTGTGGAAACGGGGCGGGGCTGTGGAGACAGGTCGGACTGGGGGCGGGGCTGTGGAAACAGGGGGCGGGGCTGAGGAGACAGGTCGGACTGGGGGCGGGGTTTCTAAAGCTTGGTGAGGTGTCATGTATAAAAACATTCTTTCGAAAAATAATTTAATGTCAAGTGAATATTTTTAAACACTGGCACGAACTAAAGAGGAATAAAAAGATTTAATAAGTGACATTTGTTGTTGAAGTGTTTTTGTTTGAAAAGGCTTCCTGAGCTGATTTGTTTCATCAGAATGTGTTCGTCTTTTCTCCATGTTTGTGATGTAACCGTGAGATCTTCTGATTTTAGGGATATTTTACATCCTGCTTTTCCCCTAGGTAAACGTGTTCCTCACTTCCGCCTGTGACGTAATGAAGCCGGATAAAACAGATTTGAACGAGGACTGGAAATAACACCCCCATGAAGTTAAATGTTTCACGACATTTCGATTTGTATCAAAAAGACAAACAACCACCTGATTGGTCGACGGATGGGTGAAGCGGGTAGGCGGGGCTTCACCGCGGCTCAGAATAGCGTCAAGGTGTGTTCACAGGTGATCTGTTTGTGGAAACGCTTGAAAGAAGAGAAGAGTACCTCTCCCAGTTAATCCTCCTTCAAACGCTTGTTGACCGCGACTCTTCCGGATACCTGGGCAGGTGAACGTCAGCAGGCAGAAGATCGACGCTCGTTCAGGTGTGTTTTTGCCCTGCAAATCAACCTGTGCGTGAGTACTCCTGCTGCAGGCGCGGAAGTTCCTTTGAGCCTTTAAACTCATAAAACTGAATTCCCTGTTCCGATTTGAACTAACAGAGCAGAGTTGTAACAGGTTTGACCAAAAAGAAGTTTGAAATGATGAGAGTTCCTGAAGAAACAGGTTCTCAACGGCCTTGAAGAGGCCCGGTCACGTGGTTCATCCTCCCTGGAACCGAGCAAACCTTTGTTTCAAACCAGCAGGAGCTCGGGCTGGTTCCACTGGTTATTTCCTGTTGTTGGGGGATCCAGGGTTGTCTTTTCTTCAGACTAAAGTCCATCTTTATTCTCCACTTAGTTTAGACTTCATCACGTTACCTAAATAAGTTAACTTTTGTTATGATCTGACTAATCAATACATGAAGCCATAAAAGGATCAGATGTTTGATCTGCTGATCTAGAAGCTGCTCAGCTGATCTGTGTACAGCTAGGAGCTCTGATATTCCCTCAGGTCACATCACAGCCACACGTTACAATCCACAACCTTGTGAAACTGGTTTTTCCAGCATCACTTTGCTGAAGAGTCTCGGTAAACTTTGAAATGCGACCTCTGTTGAACACAATGGTGTTCAGTATTGTACCAGCAGAACCAGAGTTTCTACTGACTGGAAACCAGATTATCATTCCTCTGCCATGTTTGCTCCTCAGAATGGGGGATCATATGAAGACTGAGCTGGTTAGCGCCATCCACCTGCAGGAGGTGGAGCTGCATGAGAGACCTCCAGAGGCAAAGAGTAGGTGGAGTCATGGATCCCCTGTCTCGTCACAACGGTTCTAAGTAACAACCATCACAACGTCACCATCGTAACCTTCGTAACTACCGTAACCATCGTTACCATTACCACCATTGTAACCTTCCTGACCATCATAACTATCACCACCATCATAACTATTGTAACTATTGTTACCATCACCACCATTGTAACCTTCCTGACCATCATAACTATCACCACCATCATAACTATTGTAACCATTGTTACCATCACCACCATTGTAACCTTGCTGACCATCATAACTATCACCACCATCATAACTATTGTAACCATTGTTACCATCATCACCATCGTAATTTTCCGGACCATCGTAACTATCACCACCATCATAACTATTGTAACCATCGTTACCATCATCACCATCGTAACCTTCCAGACCATCGTAACTATCACCACCATCATAACTATTGTAACCATTGTTACCATCATCGCCATCATAACCTTCCGGACCATCGTAACTATCACCACTATCGTCACCATCGTTACCATCACCACCATTGTAACCTTCCTGACCATCATAACTATCACCACCATCATAACTATTGTAACTATTGTTACCATCACCATCGTAACCTTCCTGACCATCATAATTGTCACCACCATCGTAACCTTCCTGACCATTGTAGCCATTGATACCATCATGGCCATTGTAGAATCACAACCATTGTTACTATCGCAACCATCATAACTATGATAACCATCGTTACCATCACCACCATTGTAACCTTCCTGACCATCATAACTATTGTAACCATTTTTACCATCATAGCATCACAACCATCGTAACCTTCCCAACCATTGTCATTTTCATAACCATTGTTAACATCACCACCATCGTAACCTTCCTGCCCATTATAACTATCGTAACCATTGTTACAATCATCGTAGCATCACAACCATTGTAACCATTTACCATCCTGACCATCGTAACCTTCCTGACCATCGTAACTATTGTTATCATCACCACCATCGTAACCTTCCTGACCATTAGAACTATTGCAACCATTGTTGCCATCATAACACCATGGTCACCATCATCACCATTGTAACCATAGTAATCACCATGTTGATTTGTCAGCGCTGTGACCAATGCTGGAGGGAGACTTTGCGTTCATTTGCAGTTGACCAGACGTTCACTGTGGAGGAGGCAGTGGAGACGATTGGATTTGGCCGTTTCCACGTTCTGCTCTTTTTCATCATGGGAGGAGCCACTGTAAGAAAAAGTCACTCGATCATTGATCAGCTGATCAAAGCTTCGGAGCTTTAGGACATGTTGGTGTGTCTAGATCCTGGAGGCCATGGAGATCATGCTGCTGGCTGTTGTTTCCCCTGAGATCCGGTGTGAGTGGCGTCTGGAGGACTGGCAGGTGGCGCTAGTCTCCACGGTGAGTTTTTTACAACGATCTGACGTCACTGTAACACACACCTGAAACACATTTAGAGACCTAGGCCTGAACACCTACACGTGGTATCTGTGATGGTGATGGTGAGGTTGTCGGTCCTCAGTGGTCCTGTGTTGTGTGTCAGATGGTGTTCCTGGGCTTCATGATCTGTGGAGTTCTGGGGGGATACGTTGCTGACAAATATGGACGCTGGAAGGTCAAACACACTCTTTGATTCCTGTTTTTGTTTTATTCCATAGAGGAGAGTTGGTGTCATGTGTGACTGTTGTTGTTTGTTCTTCTACGCTCTGTTTGGGACAGTGTAGGTTGTGTTTGGAGGGTTTGTGTGGAGCTCCTACTTCTCTCTGCTCACATCATTTGCTCCTTCTTATGGTTGGTTCATCTTCCTGCGCGGCATGGTTGGCTGTGGAGTCTCAGGAGTGTCACAGGGGTCAGTGCATATGCACACACACACACACACACACACACATACATACACACACACATTCAAACTCCTGCTGTTGTTTCAGGTTTGTGTTGAAGACAGAGTTCATTCCTGCACGACATCGAGCTCTCTTGCTTCCTCTGGCTTCGGTGAGTCACTTCAAACGCAATATGTTCTGCCAGGTAGGGTTAGAGTCCAGCTAAGTGTCCAGGTAGGGGGTCAGGGTCCAGGTAGGGGGTCAGGGTCCAGCTAAGGGTCCAGGTAGGGGGTCAGGGTCCAGGTAGGGGGTCAGGGTCTGTCCAGCTAAGGGTCCAGTTAGGGGGTCAGGGTCCAGCTAAGGGTCCAGGTAGGGGTTCAGGGTCCAGGTAGGGGGTCAGGGTCCAGCTAAGCGTCCAGGTAGGGGGTCAGGGTCCAAGTAGGGAGTCAGGGTCCAGGTAGGGGATCAGGGTCCAGGTAGGGGGTCAGGGTCCCGGTAGGGGGTCAGGGTCTGTCCAGCTAAGGGTCCAGGTTGGGGGCCAGGGTCCAGGTAGGGGGTCAGGGTCCAGGTAGGGGGTCAGGGTCCAGGTAGGGGGTCAGGGTCCAGTTAGGGTGTCAGGGTCCAGGTAGGGGTCAGCTGAGATGTCCTAACTTTTTATCTGTGTGTGCATTAGATCTTCTGGATGATTGGTTCCATACTCATCATCATACTGGGAATGTTGATGGTTCCAACTGTGGGATGGAGGTGGATGATCCGGGCTTCAGTTGCCCCCAGCCTCATCCTCATCTTCCTGTTTAAGGTCTGGCTTCACTCCTCTCCTCTAACTTTCTGGAGCTGACCCATCCTCACCCTGTGTGTCTCTGTCTGTCCGTCTGTCCACACCAGTTTATTCCCGAATCAGCTCGTTATAACGTTTCTGCAGGAAACATTCCAGCTGCTGTGGAAACGCTACAGAAAATAGCAGCTATGAACCGATCTTCTCTTCCTGCAGGGCATCTACGAGAGCCGATTCTGGTGAGTTCTTCATATCATTACTGTGACTGAAGTTCCTGAGAGGGTGAGCGGAGTGAAAGACAGATGGAGACAAATATTTAAACTTCACTGGTGTTGAAGGACAACAGTTTGATGTTGCTCTCAGAAGAATGTTTATGTCCTGATATCTGCAAGCCAAAGAATTTAATTTCTCCATCTGCTGCTGTTTTCAGAGAGAAAGAGGCAACTGGAGGGTTCTACTGAGTTCCTCATTCAGGAGAACCTCAGTTCTGCTCTGGTATTCATGGTAATTCTTCACTTCCTGTTCCTTCTTGCGGTTTCATTGATGGTCACTGAACACATCACAGATTCACACAAAAACAAACCACAAAGGCCTCATCTCATCAGCTTCAAATAGCTCAGCTGGACTTGTGTGTGGCTTCTTGAAGATGTTTCTGCTCTCATCCAAGAGGCTTCTCCAGTTCTGGCCAGTGGATTGAATCGCTGGTATTAATGCTGGGGGCTGGTTTACTGACTGGTTGATGTGGAGCTTCTGAGGGATATCAGGGCAGCACCGTAGTCTAACTGGTTCCACATTGACAAGCAAGATGAGCATGTCCTTCAGTGACATCTGAATCCTGTTCTGAGGAACTGACTTCAGATTCCAAAGAGATGGTCAGAACTTGGATGAGAGAGGAAATGACGCACAAACATCTGACCAGTCAAAGACTGTTCTGATCCAATGGTGAGCCTTCTTCAGTGGTGACACCAAAAAAGTCCGAGGCCCAAAAGGTTATTCTTGACTGTAGGGACGCTGCTGGTCAGGTGGTGATGGTTTAGAACCAGGTCCACAAAGTTCATCCTCACTACCGTCAGACTGGAGAACCTTGTTCATCATAGTCTGAGAGTCCTTCACATGAAATGAAGGGAAGAAATGGTCTCAATCAGAGAACCTCCAATGGAAAGTAGGAGAACTTCATGAGGAGAAGACTTTCATAAACAGTGTTTTTCTCTTCTCTGCAGGTTTGTCGCATCTTTCTCATATTACGGTTCTGTTCTGAGCAGCTCAGAACTTCTGGAGAAGAACCTTTTATGCGTTATAGACGCAGATCAAGAACATCAAGTCAAACATCGCCTGGAGGATGGACTGTGTTACTGCATCCCGTTTGCGAGCAGTGACTATGAGACGCTACTGATCAGCAGCCTGGGAGAGGCAGCACGTAGGTGTCCTCAGGGCCCTGAAGTCCCTGAAGTCCAGACAAAGATGTCTCAGTCCCTTACTTATACTATAGCATCAGCTGTGAACCGGAAGGTGGTGCTGGGCCGCAGCATCTCCACAAATCTGGTCTGATCATGTGTTGGCTCGTGTGACTGTGGGTGACTGTGGTTCTTCTGGAGATCTTTAATGGAGAACTTCTGAACTTGTTTCATCCCAGTGGTCCCATTAAACATCGGCCTGTTAAATGTCTTTGGACGTAAGATGACCCTGGCCTTGCTGCAGCTGCTGGCTGCTGTTTTCTTCATGTTGCTCAACATCTGCTCCACCATGTAAGAACCTGTCAGAGGGCATCGTGTTCCCGAGGTTCTCCATGTTCTAAGCATGAAGGTGTGTGTGTGTATGTTCTCTCTGCAGGTTAGGCTTCACGGTTCTCCTGTTCCTGCTTCGCTCTCTGGTCTCCATGAACTTCAACGTGGTCTATATTTATACAGCAGAGGTAGGTCCAGACTGCAGCTCAGATGCAGGTGTTCTGTGCTCCACAGCTCAGGCCCACCTCTGTCCTCAGGTGTATCCCACTGTGGCCCGCTCTCTGGGGATGGGCTTCTGCACATCTTTCAGTCGCATCGGGGGAATGATCGCCCCGTTCATCGCTCAGGTGAGTTGACTGTCCTGGCTGTTGCCTTCAGGCGTTCCTCTCCCTCACGTTCCTGCGTGGCTGCTTCAGGTGCTGATGTCTCAGTCGGTGATAAAGGCGCTCAGTCCCTTCGCAGTGGCTAGTGCCATCTGTGCCCTGGGGACGTTTCTGTTGCCGATAGAAACTAAAGGACGTGCGCTGCTGGTGAGAAACCTTCTTCTGCTTCTCCTGAAAGCTTTCATTTCTACTTTAAGCTTTATTTCATTTCAGCAAAGCTCCTGACAACAGCAGAAACTGTGACCTGCTTCCTTCGCCTGGATGGACGTAACATCTGGAGCTGATATAACATCTGGAGCTGATCTCAGAACAGTGCTGGCCTCCACCCTCCTGTTGTGAAGGTTCACTTTTATTAGATAGCTAGAAAGATCAAACTTCCCAAAAGGTTCTGAGCTTGCGAAGGTGTTGATGATCAGGTCCATCCATCCCTCCTGTCCCACTCCAACCCGTCTCCCCCAGCGTGGAGTCTGTCCCAGGGTTAGGGTTATGGTTAGGGTTCTTCTCCATCTGCAGCGAGGCCGACTGCAGGTTGTCTTATCATCTGAACAGAGTTTCCGATGTGGGGGATCCTCTGAGAAGCCACCAGAGCAGGAACCCACAGCAGCAGGTCCCACAGCCATTTACATGATCAGATGTGATTTGAGGAGAAACACCAGAAGAGGTGGATCGTTCGGTGTGTAGGTTGTCATAACAACACTTCATTGGCTGATGCTGGCATTGGTGGAGGTCTCGGGTGGAGATGCGTCACCCCTGCATGTACTTGAGGCCTGATGCTGCCCATATGACCTGCTGACCCCCCCTCACGTGACCCTAATGCTCTCTGTTGCAGTGAACATATTGAACGCTAGGGGCGCCACCTTTTCACGTCCTGGTAGAGGTGAAGGTTGCGCAAGTTTACCAGAAATTGAATTAAAGATTTCTTAAAGTTTGAATGTTTTTATGTATCATTTCTCCACAAAGTGTATAATTATAGTTGTAATTAAATCAAAAGCTTCATCAAGGACGTGTCTAGCAGGAATTCTGTGTTGGCGTGATTATGGGGTCACGTGACGCCTCCTGGTGGTGGTACTGGTCTGACTGGTTCACTAGATAATCCTGTTAGCTCCGACACAAATCACTGACGACTGTGTGTGCTCAGAGGGGTGGGGCCAGTTCAGGGCACACTCCACCCCCTGACCTGGGGCTGTGTGTGTGTGTGTGTGTGTGTGTGTGTGTGTGTGTGTGTGTGTGTGTGTGTGTGTGTGTGTGTGTGTGTGTGTGTGTGTGTGTGTGTGTGTGTGTGTGTGTGTGTGTGTGTGTGTGTGTGTGTGAGAGAGAGAGAGAGAGAGAGATTAAAGTGGATTTAGCTGAGTGTGGACGTCTCAGCACCTGTGAGACGCGGGTAAACACCGTCTGCCTTCACTCGCTGCTGCTCCTGGGACCTGACGGGGACAGGACGGACTAAAACTGTGACAGCGTCCTCACGGGGGAAAGTAATCAGATTACTTCCAGCACCGTTTGCCTTTCAGAGTCTTCTCCTGCGCTCACGGTTCTCTGATGCGGACAGGTTCTTGTCCTTCAGATGTCCCCGTCCTGGACCTCCTGGAGGCCGAGGGCCGCGGGCCGGCGTCCCGTCCCCAGCGGGAAGTGACCTGGTCGTCATGGTGACCGCCGTCCTCCAGGGTTGCCATGGGAGACGAGTGTCTCCATCAGCAGCGGGCTGCGGAGCTTTTCGATGAGTTCGTGTCGTCGAGCAGCTGCAGGGCGGCGCTGCGCGCCTTCAGCCAGCTGTGCGAGTGCGTGCGTCTGGACCGCCGCTCCGCCGCGCGGCCGCTCTTCCGCTCGCTCCGCGGCCGCCTCCGCTCCTGGAGGGCCGACGCCCTGTGGGCCAAGCTGGAGCGGCGGGCGTCCCGGCGGGAGTACCGGGGGGGCGGGGCCTGCAGGAACACCACCGTAGGTGTCCGCACCTGGGGGCGGGGCGTGGCGCAGAGCGCGCGTGACGGCCGCGGTGTGTCTGTGATTGGCCAGTGCGTGGTGGTGGGGGCGGGGCCGTGCGGCCTGAGGACGGCGGTGGAGCTGAGCCTGATGGGAGCCCACGTGGTCCTGCTGGAGAAGAGGGACGCCTTCTCCCGCAACAACGTGCTGCACCTGTGGCCCTTCACCATCCACGACCTGAGGGGCCTCGGGGCCAAGAGGCTCTACGGGAGGTTCTGCACGGGCTCCATCGACCACATCAGTGAGGGGGGTGAGAGGTGTGGGGGGTGGGGGAGAGTAAGGGAGGGGGGGCTAGAGTGGGGGGAGGTGGGTGAGGGAGGGGGGGTTAGAGTGTTAGAGTGGGGGGTGAGAGTGGGGGAGGTGGGGGAGAGTAAGGGGGGTGAGAGTGGGGGAGGGGGGCTAGAGTGGGGGGGAGGTGGGTGAGGGAGGGGGTTAGAGTAGGGGAGAGGGGGAGTGAGAGTGTTCGAGTGGGGGGGAGGGTGGGGGAGGGGGGCTAGAGTGGGGGGAGGTGGGTGAGAGAGGGGGGTTAGAGTAGGGGAGAGGGGGGGTGAGAGTGTTCGAGTGGGGGAGCGTGTTAGAGTGGGGGGGGTGAGAGTGGGGGGAGGTGGGTTAGAGTGGGGGGAGGTGGGTGAGGGAGGGGGGTTAGAGTAGGGGGGGTGAGAGTGGGGGGGGTGAGAGTGAGGGAGGGGGGCTAGAGTGGGGGGAGGTGGGTGAGGGAGGGGGTTAGAGTAGGGGGGGGTGAGAGTGTTCGAGTGGGGGAGAGTAAGGGAGGGGGGCTAGAGTAGGGGGGAGGTGGGTGAAGGAGGGGTTAGAGTGGGGGGTTGAGGAAGTGGGTGAGAGTGAAAGAGAGGGGTTGGGGGGTGTTAGAGTGAGGGGAGCGTGTGTGTGTGTGTGATGTGTATGTTTGTATGTGTGTGTGTATGTGTGTGACGTGTGTGTGTGTGCGCTCAGGTATCCGCCAGCTGCAGCTGGTCCTGCTCAAGGTGGCCTTACTGCTGGGGGTGGAGGTTCACGTTCACGTGGAGTTCAAGAACCTGCTGGAACCACCTGAGGAGCAACACCCCCACCGTGAGAACACAATCTGTTGTGTAGTGTCTGCGTTTGAAACCCACTGGAAACATCTGGGCATCCTTGTGAGGCTGGTGCCCTTGAGCAAGGCACCAGCTGGAGCAACACACCTGTTCTCAGGAGGTTCCTCACCCTCAGTCCTTCACATCCTTCTACTAGTTGAAGGTGTGGATCTGAGAGTCTGTCTGCTGAGAGCTTCCTCCTGGGTCAGGAGGCTTCTTCAGCCCAGGAGTGTGTGAGAGAGAGCAGATGTGTCCATCTCACACTCCTGATTGTTTTCCCCGTGTTTTCAAACTGAACCTCCTGTCCTTGAGCATTCCTGCAGCTTCATTGGAAGACTCAGGATGAACCTTCATGAAGGTGTCTCCTGACTGGACACAGTGTTCACACTGGTCCAGATTCTTCTTCACATTTCTCCACTCATTCTTCTTCCTGCATATTTTGAGTGACAAAGACCTTCTGCAATTTCATATTTGTCTGCATTGATTAACCATCAAATGTGATCAGATGATGACAAATTCATCCATCTCCAGCTGAACAAGTCATGCCAGGAACCTTCTCTGAGGTCTTTAAGTAAGGTGAACCTTCAGATTCCACCAGCAATCTGAGATCTTCCTGGATGTTCTCACTGACGGCCTGAAACATCTGAATTTCTCAGTTACTGTTTTAGACATTTGTCACTCATCTGGACTGAGATGAAGATCTGATCACATTTGTGACAGGAAACCATGAAGCTCAAGAAGGTTGCTCAGGCTTCTGTCACGGTCCAGAAGATCTCTCACATCTGTCTGTCTGTCGTTTGGATTGTGTTCCTGTGCAGAGGTGGGCTGGAGGTTGGAAGTCCACCCAAAGTCTCATCCTCTGAATCACCTGGAGTTTGATGTCATCGTGGGAGCAGATGGACGCAGGAACACGCTGCCAGGTAGGTCCGACCCATCTGCTGACTTTGGATCTTCTCTGCTGGAAGTGCTCATTGGCTGTGTGCTGCTGATGTGAACATTTGTGAGAGAAGGTTTCAGAAGGAAGGAGTTCAGAGGGAAGTTGGCCATCGCCATCACAGCCAACTTCAAAAACAGGAACACCACAGCAGAAGCCAAGGTGGAGGAGATCAGCGGCGTGGCCTTCATCTTCAACCAGAGGTTCTTCCAGGAGCTGCGGCAGGAGGCGGGTACGAAGCCGTCCTTCAGGCCAACGCACGCGAGCGACGTCATGTGGAACGTTTGTCTCACCTCCAGGGATCGACCTGGAGAACATCGTGTACTACAAAGATGACACCCACTACTTTGTGATGACGGCAAAGAAGCAGAACCTTCTGGAGAAAGGTGTCATCCTTCAGGTGAGTCACGCCGCCATCTCCACGGAGACCAGCCTCACCCCGCCGCTGCCACCTCTCCAGGACTTCAGCGACACGCAGCTGCTCCTCTCCCGGGACAACGTGAACCAGAGCGCCCTGCAGGCGTACGCTCGGCAGGCCGCCGACTTCTCCACCAATCGGCAGCTGCCGTCGCTCGACTTCGCCATCAACCACTACGGCCAGCCGGACGTCGCCATGTTCGATTTCACCTGCATGTACGCTGCCGAGCACGCCGCCATGGTCCGCCAGCGCCACGGACACCAGCTGCTTGTCACGCTGGTGGGAGACAGCCTGCTGGAGGTGAGACAAGTGGGGGCGTGGCCTTCTGAGGGGGATACCTGTCTGACTGTGACTGTCTTACTGGCTGTCTGATTGTGACTGACTGAGTGTGACTGACTGACTGTATTACTGTGATTGTCTGACTGTAACTGTCTGACTGTGACTGACTGACTGTGTCTGACTGACTGGCTGTCTTACTGTGACTGACTGACTGTGTCTGACTGTCTATCTGACTGTCTGTCTGACTGTGACTGACTGACTGTCTGACTGTGACTGACTGACTGACTGTCTTTCTGTATTACTGTGATTGTCTGACTGACTGTCTGACTGTGACTGAATGACTGTTATTGATTGTGTCTGATGGAGTCTGACTGTCTGACTGACTGTCTGACTGTGACTGACTGTATTACTGTGATTGTCTGACTGTGACTGACTGACTGTGTCTGACTGGCTGTCTGACTCTGACTGACTGACTGTCTGTATTACTTTGATTGTCTGACTGGCTGTCTGACTGTGACTGACTGACTGACTGTTACTGATTGTGTCTGATGGAGTCTGACTGACTGTCTGACTGTGACTGACTGTCTGACTGTATTACTGTGACTGTCTGACTGTGACTGACTGACTGTGTCTATCTGTCTGACTGACTGGCTGTCTGACTGTGACTGACTGACTGTGTCTGACTGTCTGACTGTGACTGTCTGACTGTGACTGACTGACTGGCTGTCTGACTGTGACTGACTGACTATCTGTATTACTGTGATTGTCTGACTGGCTGTCTGACTGTCTTACTGTGACTGTCTTGTTGTAACTGTGACTGTCTGACTGTGACCAACTGACTGTGTCTGACTGACTGTCTGACTGGCTGTCTGACTGTCTGTTTGACTGTCTGTCGGCAGCCTTTCTGGCCAATGGGAACAGGGATAGCTCGAGGCTTCCTGGCTGCTCTGGACTCAGCCTGGATGGTTGGTCGGTGGTCTGAAGGCAGAGCTCCACTGGATGTGCTGGCAGAACGGTTCATCCCATTATAACTAGTTATAACCATTATAACCAGTTGTTCAGCACATGAACACACACTTCATGTGTCAGCTCTCTTGCCCCCCAGGGAGAGTCTGTACCGTCTCCTCCCTCAGACGACTCCAGAAAACCTGCAGAAGAACTTTGGTCTGTTCACCGTTGATCCAACAACACGATATGTCAACGTCAACCAGCTGATGGTTACACCTGCTCAGGTGTGAGTGAGTGAGTGTGTGTGTGTGAGAGAGAGAGAGAGAGAGAGAGAGAGAGACCCTATAGTTAATTGTGCAACCTTATTGTTAATTGTGTAACCCTATAGTTAATTGTGTAACCTGATAGTTAACTGTGTAACCTTATTGTTAACCGTGTAACCCTATAGTTAATAGTATAACCCTATAGTTTAACGTGTAATGTGTAACCCCATAGTTTGCTCATTGGTGTGCCAGCAGGAGGGGCTTATGGGTATTTAAGGGCACCTTTGCTGATTGGGGGGTTCTTGGCCTGCTGACGTTTATCAAAGAGACCGTTTGTGTGCTGTTGTTACCCAGGTGAGACACCTAGTGGACACTGGACAGGATGCAGGTGTAAACATCCCCACCGATGACATCATTCGTCTGCAGTCTCCAGGATTCTTTGCTCCAGGTTGTCCCCACGGGCCTCTGGGAACTCTGGGGTTGCTTCCATCCTGAATGGTTTGCTCTGTCCCACAGACAGGTTGTCCCAGTCCAACCAGTTGCTGCGCTGGTGTCAGGAGCAGACCTTTGGTTACCGAGGCGTCTCCATCAATGACCTCACCACTTCCTGGAAGAGCGGTCTGGCTCTGTGTGCTCTCATTCATCGATATCGACCGGACCTCATGTAGGAGCTGCAAGCCTCCTCTGTCCTGTCCTGTCTCTGACTCCTGCCCTCTGTCTGTCCTCTGTCTCTGACTCCTGCCCTCTGTCTGTCCTCTGTCTCTGACTCCTGCCCTCTGTCTGTCCTCTGTCTCTGACTCCTGCCCTCTGTCTGTCCTCTGTCTCTGACTCCTGCCCTCTGTCTCTGACTCCTACCCTCTGTCTGTCCTCTGTCTCTGACTCTTGTCCTCTGTCTGTCCTCTGTCTTTGAATCCTGTCCTCTCTCTGTCCTCTGTCTCTGACTCTTGTCCTCTGTCTGTCCTCTGTCTTTGAATCCTGTCCTCTCTCTGTCCTCTGTCTCTGACTCTTGTCCTCTGTCTGTCCTCTGTCTTTGAATCCTGTCCTCTCTCTGTCCTCTGTCTCTGGCTCCTGCCCTCTGTCTGTCCTCTGTCTCTGACTCTTGTCCTCCATCTGTCCTCTGTCTCTGACTCCTGCCCTCTGTCTGTCCTCTGTCTCTGACTCTTGTCCTCCATCTGTCCTCTGTCTCTGACTCCTACCCTCTGTCTGTCCTCTGTCTTTGAATCCTGTCCTCTCTCTGTCCTCTGTCTCTGACTCCTGTCCTCTGTCTGTCCTCTGTCTCTGACTCTTGTACTCCATCTGTCCTCTGTCTCTCATGCCTGTCTTCTGTCTGTCCTCCATCTCCTGTCCTCTGTCTGTCCTCTGTCTCTCATGCCTGTCCTCTGTCTGTCCTCCATCTCCTGTCCTCTGTCTGTCCTCTGTCTCTGACTCCTGTCCTCTGTCTGTCCTCAGGGACTTTGACTCTCTGGACCAGGCGTCTGTGGACGAGAACACTCGTCTGGGTTTTGATGTTGCTGAACGGGAGTTTGGGATCTCTCCTCTGATGTCCGTGGAGGAGATGTCCTCTGGAGGAGACCCTGACCCGTTGTCCATGGTCATGTACCTGAGTCAGTTCCACCAGGTGTTTAAAGACACGCCTCCTCCCGCTGGTGAGAGACCTTCATGGGGACCAACCAACCAAGACGAGTGTGGGAGTGAAGCCCTGTTGATCTTTCAGGTTGTCTGAGTCAGAGCTCCGACCTCAGATCGGCTCTCCTCACCCCGGCCGTCCTCCTCAGCAGGCTGGTCCAGGGCTCCTCCACCAAGGTCAGCAAACATCTGCCAGCTCCGCCTTTCTTTGCCGCTCCTCCTCCCCTCCTCTTCCTCCCGCTTCTCCTCTTCCTCCTCCTCTTGCTCCTCCTTTTCCTCCTCCCCTCCCCCTCCTTCTCCCCTTCCCCCTCCTTCTCCTCTTCCTCTTCCTCCTCCTCTTCCTCCTCCTTCTCCTCTTACCCCTCCTCCTCCTCCTTTTCCTCCTCCTTCTCCTCTTACCCCTCTTCCTCTTCCTCCTTTTCCTCTTCTTCCTCCTCCTCTTCCTGTTGTGCCTCCTTTTCTTCCTCCTCCTCCTTCTCTTCTTACCCCTCCTCCTCCTCTTCCTCCTCCTCTTCCTTCTCCTCCTCCCCTTCCTCCTCCTTCTCCTCTTACCCCTCCTCCTCCTCTTGCTCCTCCTCCTCTTCCCCCTCCTCTTGCTCCTCCTCCTCCTCCTCCTCTTCCTCCTCTCTCTTTTAATCAGTAACAATCCTTCCAGGACCTGAGAGACACTCGAGGGAGACGGAGGAAGGCGAGTACAGGCGCTGCAGCTCAGGTCAGTTTGGTTCCAGACCACCAAGACCTTCTTCAGGTGTTCGCTCACGCTCGCGTGTCCTCTGAAGTCATGTGACCTGTCCGGAGACGCCTTCAGTCCGGGGTGGGACGCGGCGTCCGGGTGCTCCAGAGTGCGTTTGATGGCCGACCGGCTGCAGGCACAGCTGGACGAGAACGCGGGTTCCTGCAGGAGTTGTGCTGCTGGATCAGGTCACCAGGTAACAGGAGAACACCGTCGGGGTCCGGTCAGCCGATGAACAATCGATGATGAGACCACGTGTGTCAACACGCAGAGGGAGGTCCCCGCCCCCCCCCACTCTGGAGACCCTCCTTCACCAAGTCTTACGTCATCATGGCAACCGGTAAAGTGATGCTGTTACCAGTCTGATCCCCCGAAACCAGTAAGACCCACGATGACGTTGTGTTTGTCTCCATGGAAACAGATGAAAAGAACGCTACAACAGCAGCAGATGAGCTTTCGCTTCAAAGAGAAGATCAAATCTACGATGAGCAGTGAGGAGCAGGTACAGCAGCAGCACCTGTCTCTACCTGTCTCTCTCTCTCAGTAACGGTCTGTCTCTCTCTCTACCTGTCTCTCTCTCTCAGTACCTGTCTCTCTCTCATTACCTGTCTCTCTCTCATTACATGTCTCTCTCTCTCAGTACCTGTCTCTCTCTCTCTCAGTACCTGTCTCTCTCTTTCTCAGTACCTGTCTCTCTCTCAGTACCCGTCTCTCTCTCTACCTGTCTCTCTCTCTACCTGTCTCTCTCTCAGTACCTGTCTCTCTCTCTCTCTATCTGTCTCTGTCTCTCAGTACCTGTCTCTCTCTCTATCCGTCTCTCTCTCTACCAGTCTCTCTCTCTCTGTACCTGTCTCTCTATCTCTACCTGTCTCTCTCAGTACCCCTCTCTCTCTCCCGGTCTCTCTCTCTCAGTACCTGTCTCTCTCTCTCTCTCTGTCTCTCTCTCTACCTGTCTCTCTCTCAGTATCTGTCTCTCTCTCTACCTGTCTCTCTCTCTCAGTACCTGTCTCTCTATCTCTACCTGTCTCTCTCAGTACCTGTCTCTCTCTCTACCTGTCTGTCTGTCTCAGTACCTCTCTCTCTCTCTACCTGTCTCTCTTTCTCAGTACCTGTCTCTCTCTCTCAGTACCTGTGTCTCTCTCAGTCCTCAGGGCTCAGTCAGGTGTGCTCCATCTGTCAGAAGAGGCTTTACGTGATGGAGCGTCTGAGTGCAGAAGGTCTCTTCTTCCATCGCAGCTGTTTCCAGTGTTTCCAGTGCAGCCGCACACTCAGACTGGGAGACTACACCTTTAACCAGTACAACAGTGAGTCCGTCATCATCGTGGTGAGGGGAAGAGCAAGGTGGACCTTCAGCCTTGCTGTCTGGTTGTTTCAGGGAGGTTCTACTGTTCTCAGCTCTGTGACTCTGCTCCTCCTGTGAGACGGAGAACAACCGTTTCTGACGGAGCTTCTTCACGATCCTCAGTGGTCAGAACCTTCGCGTGTCCCTTCGTTCTTTCATGTCATGATTGATGATTTGGATGTTCATCAGGCCGTCACGACTCTTTCACCATGTCTTCGCAGGCGTCTCTTCCCTCTTTCTCCTCGGCCGACTCTCTGGTTGTGGCCAAACGCCGCCGATCTTCAGGTGAGATCACGGTTCAGTCTTCACACCTGTTCACACTGAGCGTGCTTCTCAAACTGGAATTAAATGTGGGCTTTAGTGTGTGTGTGTGTGTGTGTGTTTCTGTGTGTGTGCATGGTTGTGTTGCTGTGTGTGCAGCCGTTTCTGTGATGACAGCGACGCCAGAGCGGATCGAACTAGAAGATGATGGTCGGAGCTCTGTGATGGGGGAGACGGAGCTGCTACTGCAGGAGGTGTCTGAGGAGACTCTGAACCATTTTAACCTGAACCTGGACCAGAGAAACGGGTCAGAGTCTGGACCAGCATCAACATCTTCAAATGAGCACCATTTAACGGCTTCGTTGTTGATTATTATCAAACGCTCCATCTATAATTTCCTCTTCAAAATTCTGTTTGATCTTCAAAGAGCTTTTAAAATGAATTTAAGGAGGAGAGGTGTGCCTTTTGTTAATCTTCTTCCATAAATCAGTTCAGATTCAGAAGAGGAGGAAGAGGAGGAGGGTGGCTTCCATCACTGTATCAACTCACAGGAGGCCAAAAGTTGTTGGACGGAGATGTTGATGTTGCCCCTGACTGAGGACAAGGAGGAGGTCAAGGATGGAGTTCTGGAGTCCAGTGGTGGTAAACCAGCCAGTTAAATTAATCAGAAATAAACTACTGACTCACTCTGGTGGGTGACATCTGACCTTCTCCCTCCATCACATCTCTCCTCTCCTTCTTTCTCCATTTGTCCTCCCAAGAAGAAAAGCTTTCTCACACCTCACCAAGCATTTCCTCAGCAGCAGGAAATGAAAACACACACTGTGACACACCTGTGGAGCCTGACTCCACCTCCACTGCCTCTTACATCACTGCCTGTGAAGAAGCCCCGCCCACATGTCCTGCATCTGTTGTCATGGTAACAGATGCTCAGAAAGGAGCTGTCCCCCGACAGGACGGGGTGGAGAGAGGACCAACGGGGTCAAGGAAGAGGAGGAGAGTGGGAGTCCCCAACCTCCCTCCCTCTCTTCTGCTCTCCGCCCCACTGAAGGGTGGAGGCGGGGCCCTGCAGTTAAAGGCCCTGAGAGAGACTCCGCCCACTGGCCTGGGGGATGAGGAAAAGGCTGGGAACAAAAGTCGGCAGAAGGCAGTGTTCTCCAGAAACGGTAAAGAGAACAAGCAATGTGTCACATCTGTTGATAGACGGGGGCCAATGAGAGGAGAGCTCCAGGGGACGATGTTAGAAGAAGTGATACAACAGTCAGGTGACAACAATGATGTAATAATTCTACTTCCTCTGTCTGCAGAAGTAACCGGAAGTGAGACAGAGGAGTCTGAGCTGGACTCGTCCTCTTTACTGCAGAGATGTTCACCATCAGCCAGAAAGGTAAGAACCTGCGTGTTACACAACACGTAGCCGCCTCCCCCTCAGGGGAGCGTGACCAAGGTCACGCTGCGACCCAGAGTGGGAATACATGCGACGCCTTACAGATGCAAGTAGAGTGCCAGAAAGTTGGAAGAACACTGAAGCCTGATGTCATGTGTGGAACTAGAACTGAACATCTGGTGGTCTGCTTAAACCAACACCATTCTGGTTAACTGGTGATGGGATCAGACTTCGAACTGGTTTGAAATCAACATTCTTGTGCTTTAGCTGCGTTTGGAGCTGTGTGACCTTGTGTCTGAAGTCGAGAACATCAAGATAAGAGAGGAGGAGAAACAGGAGGTATGAACTAGTGTTCTGTGGAGAACCAGTGTGTCTCAGTGTTCCGTTTGTGTTGTCCCAGTCCAACCAGGCCAGACCTCAAACCTGATGTGGATTTGACTTGTTGATGATTCCATGAACTTTGTGAGTTTCACAGTTTGTGTGTTCTATGTCTCAGGCCACATATGTTCCTCATGCTCTGGCCTTCAAACAAGCCTACACTGCCAAGGTACTGATCTGTTCTCATCATCGTCCTGGTCTTCAGGGCTGCAGCAGTCTGATGTCCTGGTCTTGGTGTTGTTACAGAGAAGTTCTCAGATGAACAGGGTCCCTATTCTGGATTCTGACGGACAGTCCTCGTGTTCAACAGAAATGGTTGGAGTCCTGGTCCAACCCAGAGAGCCTTCAAGTTTGAGTGTGAAAGAGACCATGTTCCAGATTGTTCAAGAGATGAAGGAGGATGTGAAGCTCACTCAGAAAGTTCAGAGAACCACAGGAAGAAAGACCAAACAAGAGCAGCTGAAGAGGCTCCACAGAGCTCAGGTGATGAAACCAGAACATGTTCAACTTCTTCAGTCAGGACCTAACCAGGAACCTGTGTCAGACACCTGCTCTGGACCTGATGCTGGACTTACTGTATGTTCTGGTCTATGTTTCCAGATGGTCCAGAGGAAACAGCAGCAGGTGGAAGAGAGACAGAAACAGCTGGAGGAGAGAGGAGTAATGGTGGAGAAGCTCCTGAGAGGAGAAACCAGTGAGCGCACACAAACAGCAGTCAGTCTTGTTTTCTATTTTTTCATTTGTCAAAAGGGTTAAAGAGGTAACCAGCTCACCTGCAGAGCATCGGTTCAGGTGTTGGTGTCATGTGACCAGTTGCTGTAGTATGTTGGGGGAGACGGACTTCAGATCTGTGTTTCAGATGATCCAGAAGACGCGAACCATGATGCCATGATCCATCTGAGAGGTTGTGTACCTGTACAGTTCTATGTGTTGAGGTCCACTGTAGCAGCAGAACTTTGAAAACATCCTGTCCTCTCTGTGCAGGACTGGATGATCCAGCTTTGATGCAGTACTGGTTCCAGTTGGTCCAGCAGAAAAATGTTCTGGTCCAGTACGAGTTCAAGCTGATGATATTGTGAGTACTGAAGCTGCCGGTCCAGCTCCTGCAGGTCTGTGAGGACCAGTCACACTCTGGTTCTGTTGTAATTCAGTGCCCGGGAACTGGAGCTAGAAGACCGGCAGAGCCGTCTGCAGCAGGAGCTCAGAGATCAGATGACCATGGACGGTAAGGTGATGTTTTAAGGAGACGTGACCTCAAGTCTCTATCCTGCAGATGTTGACCCAATATTTCTGCTCCACCTGCTCTTTGTGCTGATGATTTCTGCAGACCGCTTCAAGGATGAGGAGCAGCTGATGGAGGAGCGTCTGATCCTGGAAGAGATGTTGGAGGTGGTAGAGCAGAGAGATGCTCTGGTGTCTCTGCTGGAAGATCAGAGATTACAGGAGCTCCAGACAGACCAGGAGCATGAGGAGGTCCTGATGACAGAAGGTCTAGAACTCTGCTGGTTTCAAACCAGGAGGTGACTCTGGTGATGGGACAGACTGGGTGGTCTTCAGTGAACTCAAAGATGTCTTCCGGCTGCTCTTCTTTAACCACCATACCTGGTTGGAGCGCAGGGATCCACCTGGCCCGGAGGAGGAGCCCAGTTCTCCACCAGGGCTCACTCTTGGCTGAAGATGACATCTTTGAGCTGTTTGTCGGGTCAAGTTTGGTCTTCATGTGCAGTTGTGTCCTGATCAATAGCACTGATCAATAACACTGATCGTTGCAGCTGCTGCAGACACGATCGGTTCAGTTGGATTCCTGGTTGTTTCACTGCTACAGTGTTAGCAGACATCAGGGCTTAGCCTTATTTTACCTGATCAGTAATCAATAACAATCTTCATTCGACACTGTTGTCATTTCTGATGGTTTATTGGAAGGCAACAACACTGATTTGTTTAATAAACCAGTTATGGCTGATTGTGGTTAAGGTATTCCTTCCTTTTCATGCTAAAATGCTAGCAGCCCAGCGGTGGAACAAACTGCTTCTAAATATTCTGGTTGCTGTTGACAGGTTTTTCAGAAGCACTGGTGCCAGCGTTGGACACCAGTGCAAGTCTAAGGAGCCTTCAGGCTGTGTTCCTCCAGTCACACTGTGACAGAAGCTGCTGGGCGTCCCACACTCCACAGCCGGCCAGGCGGCAGAGAAAGAACTCAAACGACGAAAGAAGTATCGGCCTCACAGCAAATGTATCTGCTGACCCGTCTTCACCTGATGCTATGGGAGCAACAGCTCGATTAGTGTTGGGTTAGAACGACGAAAATACCAAAAGAACTCGTCAGTTTGGATTGGAAATCCTCTCTGCTGTAAATCTTCCTGTTGGTTCATGCTTGATCAAAAACTGATGACACAGGAAGTGTGACAACAACCTGACGAAAGAAACAGTCGAACAAACTGAATACGGATCTGATTTCATCTGCTTGGAAGGAAAAAGGACCTGTACAAAACGGGAAGATGGAGTTGATTGACTTGTTTTTATTCTGCAGACAAACAGCATTTCTGTTTCTGAGCAAATTAGAGGCAGTAGAACAACAGTTGCCCTCACGGTGACGCTCCTGTGGTTACAGGCCAGTGGTGACCTTCAGGTCTTTGGCGACCAGCGCTGAGGTGACGGGATGCATCGCTGCTCTGTGAGCCACAAACCTGGAAACTGCTTCTTCACGGTACTTTTCAAAGTTGGCCACCTCTCTGAAGATTAAAAAAAAAAATAGCAGGTTCATGATTCAAGGTTAGGGTTAGGTAAAATTCATCTAACTGAAAGACCAAATGTGCTGAGAATTCTCGGAAGTGACCTAAAGAGTGGCCTTGTGAACTTCATCCTGCCCTGGTCTGTTGCCATCTTCAGTGCCATTGGAACCGCTTCCTCCCACTTGGACCGGACACACAACCTCAGCCACCTGCACACGCACACAATCGTGAGGAGACTGCCGGGAAGAGCAGCTTCAAGCTACCCATGTACCTGCAGCGGATCTCTGCGTTCATACAGGCATTGAGGTCATAAACCTCCTGCATCTTCTTCACGTGAGTCAAAGGAAGAGGATCCTGAAGGAACAGACCAGTCCAAGTGTTGGTGAGAAGATAAACGTGGACACAATGAGGACATAGACTCTGAGACCTTTTTTACCTCCTGGAGGAGCAGAGACAGAAACTCCACGAGCTGGTGGGAGGACAGCGTCTTCACGTCGGACTCTGCGAAGGTGTTCAGGTCCTGCTCTTTGGCCTGACCGAGGAGCAGGAGATAGTGGTCCAACTCTGATCACCAGTGAAGAGAAAACATTTGATTTCCCAGAGGCGTCCACCTTACCGTGGTCCAGCGGCGGGCCAGAGCGATGCATGTGTCGGCCATGGTGGTGTCGTACCTGAAAGGTGTAAGTGAACAAATCAGAGTACACGGTGTCAACAAAAAGTGAGCTGAGTAAACTGGGTGGAGACCCACTCACTGAGGTTTGACTGAAGGCATCCCAGGTGTGAACATCCACATGTTCCAGTCCACCTTGTTCAGAATGTCTACCTGAGAGCCAGAGGTAACTCAGAGTTACATGAGAACCTGCTGCACAACACGAAGATCTCCAACTGACAGCAGGACCAGCTGGTGCACCCAGATGTTCCTCACCTTGTCCTTGAAGTACGCGAACAGGTACTTCTTCCACTCTTCAGTCGTGACGCTGCTGTATGCAAACAGTTGGATGTATGACTTCACAAAGCCCATGAACACCTCTGAGGAGCAGAAACCAAACGTCAGAGCCAGTGGAGAGCTCGGACCTCCACCTCTGAAGGGCTGGCTCGTGTCCATGTGGTACCTGGACCTCCCATCAGCTCCTCCAGGTGGTACAGCAGGGCAAAGCCTTTCTCATAGGGCACAGAGGAGAAGGCGTCATCGGGGTCAACGTCCTCCAAGCTGGGCACCAGGTTGGTCAGAGGGTTGTTGGCTCCAAAAGTGTTCACCTAAGACATGACGAGAGCAGTCAGACAACCCCAAAAGAAGAACCAAACAGTTGAGCTGGACCTGAAGCTCTTACAGAGTCCTGAAGGTCCTTCCAGCCGCCCATGGCTTTAAACTGTCTGAACTGTTCTCCTTCCATGCACCTGCCGATCATCCTCTCCAGGTAGACGGTGTGACCTTCATTTAGCCTGAGCACAGCAAGTGGCTCCAGTCAGGGACGTGTCAAACCTCTTAAATAACAAAGTCTGGTTTTACCAGAAGTGTTCCCAGGTCTTATTGGTGACCAGGTTCCCTGTCCAGCTGTGGGAGATCTCATGAGCGATCACCTGAGCACAAATATCACCACTTCATCATCCACAAACACCATTGGCTCATTTCAATCCAGGAAGTTCTCTTACTCACGTTGGACAGAGATTTATCTCCAGCCTAGAAGAGAACCGGAACAACCACGGTTACAGGATGCTGTCACACATGTGTGTCTTTGTGTGTGTGTGTGTCTTTGTATGTGCGTTTACCAGCAGGGTTGGAGTAGCAAAGGTCAGACAGGGGTTCTCCATGCCTCCGTAGGGAAACGATGGAGGAAGAACCAAGATGTCGTACTGACCCCAAACATATGGTCCCACCAGGTCCTCGGCCGTCTTCAACATGGTCTCAGTCTGCAGCAACATCACAGGAATGTTCTTCGATGTTCATCTGATGACAGGTGGACTGTTCACTCACACTGAGCAGATACTTCCTGAACTCACCTCAGAGAATTCAAATGCTGCTTTATCCACAAACTCTTTCTCAGACCACACTCTGGATCTGGGTCCGATCTCCCTGTCAGCCAATCAGAGCACAGAAACACCGTTAACCTGCTGCAGGTGACGCATGATCAACTGACAAAATTCTACCTGCTCTCCAGAGCTCCAACTACAATGGCAATCAGGTAAGAAGGCATTGGAACCTGGGGTCAAAGGCCAAACATCACTATTTGTCAGCAGTAACAACATCAATGGTCAACAAGTAAATTACTTATCAAAAAAAAAAACAAACAGCAGAGGACTGACTGGCTGTCTGAATCTGTAGTTGATGCGGTTGTTGTCCTGAGGGTCCACTTCCTGTCCATCACCAACTGCACTCATCACAGCCACCAGTTCCTTAGGTACAGACACCTGACAGCCACAACACAAAGTAAACACACTAAAACACACCCGACATCCAAATTGGGGTCACTTTAGGACAGTATCACCTTTCCTTTTTTCTAGAGCTCATTTAAAAACAATAAGAGTTAAACCACTTATATTGGAGGACTCCGTGTGTGTGTGTGTGTGTGTGTGTGTGTGTGTGTGTGTGTGTGAGAGAGAGAAAGAGTGTGAGTGTGTGTCACCTGGGCATAGTATGTGTGTTTGACTGATGGACTGTCCTGACAAGGAACCATACTCCTGCAGTGGTGAGCCTGTAAGACAAATCACAGGGCAAACGACTTCAGGTTTCAGTCCTCAGACAATCAGATTCAGTCTCTGAATCAGAATAAAAGTAACACATCAATAGTTATTTGTATTTTGGATCAGAATTTCTGATTCATTTGATAGTGAACACATGGTGGAGGGCAAATTAGGACCTCTGAGAGGTGACTCAAACTTCCTGTCGGTTAGTGAAGAAACTCGATGAACCAGGAAGACAGAAAAGAGAGAAACAGTCATTTCACGTTTTTGAGAAGTTTTACAACTGAAACCAAAATGTTGCAAAAGAACAAGGTGAAGAAAGAAAATTATGTGACAATGGAGTTGAGGAAACAACTGGACCACAGACGCACCTGACACTGGCTGAACAGGTACGGCTGTTTCTTCCCGGCTGTCTGTTCGGGCGTCAGCCACTGCAGAGCTGTCGCTGAAGGAGACGTCTCGTAGGTCACCTCGACGATCACATGCTGCCCCCTGATTGGTTCACAACAAAGGCTAGTAATCTGCTTGTGCCTGTGAAAAGCTTCACTGAGCAGAGAAGAATAGGTCACCTGGACAGGTCAAAGGGCAGGGTGATGTCCAGTGGCGTGCCCTTAAAGCTGTGTTTCGGGCCCATCGAAAACTGAGCCGCTTGTCCATGAGCGCTCACAGAGATAATCTTCAGGTCTTTGGTGTCCAAAGTCTACATCATATAATGGTAAGATCCATTTATCATGTGCTCACTCAGCAGAATTCAATCAATCTCACATTTCCAGTAATATCTGTTATCGCTTCTGCTAAACTATCCCAGTCAAAGAGCAGGTGACTGTACCTGCTCAAGTCACCTCACCGTGAAATCCAGTTATTGTTACAAACCGAACTGCGTAAGGTGATCAACGAAAATGAAAGCAGCATGCTTAATCCTTCTCTAATCTGAGTCACGTGTCCTGACATTACGGATCAAAACACACGGATATTGACGGGAGCGTGTCCACTTCACGGACCACGCACACGGTGGGAAATGAGAGGACCAGGACCGTTACCCCCGCGGAGCCCCGACAGTTACCAGCGCGGAGAAGCGGTCCTCCAGAGCCTCCACCGTCAGCGCCGCCCGGCCCTGGATGACGTGCCTGTCGAAGTCCAGCTGCAGCACCAGGTTCAGGTGTTTGGTGACACACCTGTTGGCGGAGCTGAAGGAGCTCGGGTCGGCCATCCTCCCGCTCAGCCCGCACGGCACAAGTGAGCCCCGCACCGGCCCGCACCGGAAAGGCGCTCCGGCACATCCGCCACAGGCCCTTCAGTGTAAGAGCTTTGCAACACGCTACTTTGAGTGTGTGACGTTGCATCCACTCCCCGAACCCTTCAGTATAAGAGCTCTGTCACATGTTCTAAGTGTGTGATGTTACGTCCACTGTCCTCTGTCCTAATCCTAACCGATTACATCTCTCTCCTAACCCTAACCCATTACATCTTCTCCCCTAACCCTAACCCGTTAAAACTTCTCTCCTAACCCTAACCCATGACATCTTCTCCCTGTTGGATTGCAGTAGCTCTAGCCTACTATTTGCTAATCCGCGTGTTCGTTAAATGAAGATCTCGAGAAAATAACTGCCAATTTAAAAATGTATTTGACAATAGAACCAATTCAGGATACAAATATTACAGAGCTCCGGGCCAGTTCATATCCCTAAAACAACAGAGTCATCGTCAGGGCACGAAGTCTGACAACCTAACTATCCCTTGACCCAGTCTTTTATACAACACAGATGTAAATTTAATGTCCTTGAAGTCCAATCCAGTTCTCCTGGTTCGATGATCTCGTCCTCTTCCTCCAATCCTGGTAGATGTTGGTGTCCGTCCTTCCTCCAGCATCTCCCCCGATGGCCAGTTGAAGAGTTCATCTTCTCCCTGCAGATAGACCTTACCACCCCCAGCAAGATGTCCTGCTTTCTAATGAATATTTTACCACCCTTTGTTTTGCTGGTTCCTGAGCTCCCCACTATCTAAACCATCACACCCTGTCATAAAACGTCCCTACTCTTTGTTACCATTAATAAATGAGTCCCCCATGCTTGACTTCTAAGAGAAGACCAGAACAATGGTAAAACTCATGATAATCAGATAGTGACACTCTACATCCCCTAACCCTGACCCGTTAAAACCTCTCTCCTAACCCTAACCCATGACATCTTCTCCCCTAACCCTAACCCGTTAAAACCTCTCTCCTAACCCGAATCCGTTACATCCTCTCTCCTAACCCTAACCCATTAAATCCTCTCTCCTAACCCTAACCCTTTACATCCTCTCTCCTAACCCTAACCCGTTAAACCCTCGCTCCTAACCCTAACCCGTTACATCCTCTCTCCTAACCCTAACCCGTTACATCCTCTCTCCTAACCCTAACCCTTTACATCCTCTCTCCTAACCCTAACCCTTTACATCCTCTCTCCTAACCCTAACCCATTAAATCCTCTCTCCTAACCCTAACCCATTAAACCCTCTCTCCTAACCCTAACCCGTTACATCCTCTCTCCTAACCCTAACCCGTTACACCCTCTCTCCTAACCCTAACCCGTTACATCCTCTCTCCTAACCCGTTACGCCCTATCTCCTAACCCTAACCCGTTACACCCTCTCTCCTAACCCTAACCCGTTACATCCTCTCTCCTAACCCTAACCCGTTACACCCTCTCTCCTAACCCTAACCCGTTACATCCTCTCTCCTAACCCTAACCCGTTACATCCTCTCTCCTAACCCTAACCCGTTACATCCTCTCTCCTAACCCTAACCCGTTACACCCTCTCTCCTAACCCTAACCCGTTACATCCTCTCTCCTAACCCTAACCCGTTACATCCTCTCTCCTAACCCTAACCCGTTACACCCTCTCTCCTGACCCTAACCCTAACCCTAACCCGTTACACCCTCTCTCCTAACCCTAACCCGTTACATCCTCTCTCCTAACCCTAACGGCTCCCGTTCGTGAGGGTTAGGGTTCTTCCACCATCAGAGGCGGACGTGGTTGCCGAGGCGCCGGCCACCAGGGGGCGCCAGCCCGGGCCTGGCCTCTCCCGGACCCGCTGCTTCTGTCCCGTCCTCCGGGATGGCAGCGCTCGGGACGAGGGCAGGACCTGACGGAGCTCCGTCATGAACCCGGTGGGCGGTTCCGGGCCTCCCGGTGGCGAGGATGCGGCCAGCCGAGGCCGCTGGGCCCGCTTCTCGTCCTGGCTGGAGTGCGTGTGCGTCGTTACCTTCGACCTGGAGCTGGGACAAGCGATGGAGGTAGCTTAGCTTAGCACGCCTAGCGGCGGCGCTAACACGGCTCCTTTGAAGCGTTAGCGGTTGTCATAGTAACAGCATCTCTTTTGTTGCTGCTCGTTGGTCTCTCCAGATTAATATTCACCGTTTTGTTGCAAAGGAACCGTTAATTCATGTTTTTCTTAAGTTATATTTTATTTCTTAATTAAATGAATATGTATTCAACTCAAATCTGCGGATCATTTTTCGAAATAAAATGAAACATTACGTGAAATTCCTAATTCATCATAGTTGTAAGTGGATTTATGCCTACATTAATTGAGACCACTAAACTGTGTAAAATCCGACTTTACCTATTCTACCATAAAGCCCAAAGATGTGCGCAGTGAGTACACACAGGTGAACCACACAGGTGAACCACACAGGTGAACCACACAGGTGAACCACACAGGTGAACCACACAGGTGAACCACACAGGTGGAAGAAGCGTCAGAATCTGGGTTGTGTACATACTGTGTTCTCTTTATTGATTCAAGGATAATTCCAACCCTAACCCTGTGTCACCGTGGGTCAGGGGGTGTCTTGCCAGTGCTGGGGGGGATCACAGGGAGCATTCTCACCTGTCATTCCAGATTTAGTGGCTCGTCTTCCCTTTAGGTGCTTTATCGGGACATTTGTGTGAGCTTGCAGACTGAATGAGCTCTGGTTGTCTTTCAGCTGGTTTTTCCTCAGGATGTGAAGCTGACTGAGAAGGAGGTAACTTCTGACTCACCCTAACATGCAGACAGGTGACCGGTGTGTTGTGCTGTGTTGATTGTGTGTCTCTGGGCTGGTTTTGCAGAAAAGCAGCATCTGTTACCTGTCCTTCCCAGACTCATACTCAGGTATGCTCGGTCATGCGGCTTATTCCTGTTGGCCTACAGGACAACTCACAGCTCATGTCTTTTTCTGTTTCCCAGGATGCCTTGGGGACACTCAGTTCAGTTTCAGGTTCCGCCAGTCGGTCGGTCGCAGAGCTCTCAAACTGACAGAGGACATCTACAACAGAGATGCTCCCGTCTCGCTGCAGGTCAAGAACCTGCTGAAGGATGTGTTGAACATGGTACCGCTGATGATGTCATCATCACGCACTATCCTCCTCTTTGTCTCCACAGAGGGAAGTGTCCCATTTCTTTGGTTACGTCTACTTCAGACAAGTGAAGGATATCTCTGTGAAGAGAGGATACTTCCAGAAAGTCAGTCTTACCTGTTCTCACCAGTTTCCACCTGTCTACACCTGCTGACAGATGTGGTCCCATGTTTCTCTGTTTCAGTCATTAGTGCTGGTATCCAGGTTACCTTATATTCACCTGTTCCACTCACTGCTGCAGATAATTGCACCTGAGTTCTTTGAGAAGCTGGAGCCTTGTCTGGAAACTGGTGATGATGTCATCTTTATCTTGTGGACCAATCACAGCAGTAACACATTTGACATCACTGATATCTCATGTCATCACAGTATGTAATGAAATTGACCAATGGCCTTCACCTGTTCCTGGTCTGACACTCAACCTGCCAGTGATGGGCGTGGTCCTACAGGTGAGGAACTGGTGCAGGTATTCCCATGTTTGCTGGGTGTGGTCTTGCTAATAGGCTTCTCTCTATGTGGTTTCGAAGTCTAAGTTTATGACAATGATAAGTTATAAATGCTTTATTTCAGATCCGCATTCCTTCAAAAACAGACAAACCAGGAGGAAGTCCTGTGAGGCAGACAGCTCTGGAGGTCAGCAGCTGGTCAACAACATAGCCGTCACATGTTATTAATATATGATCCATGAAGTTTAGGTTTGTCTCTTCAGGACTTCCTGCCAGCCCCAACTCTGCTGCCCACAATTCATGAAGTCGACCTCTTCAGGTCTTCTTCCTTCAGTTTGTTTTTGTGGCTTTTATTTTGAAAAGAAGGGATGATGTGAGGTGACCTTTGACCTGTGCAGGTGTTTCCAGTCAGTCCTGATCCACGTTCAGGTTCTTTGGGAGCTTGCCTTGCTTGGAGAGCCACTGGTCATCATGGCACCATCTCCCACTGCTTCCTCAGAGGTGGTGTTGGCTCTTGTCAGGTACCTGAAGAGCCGATCAGAGACACTGGCCTAAAAGCAGTCTGTCTGGGCCAGCGTCACAACTGATGTCTGATCTGAGGTCAGCTCAGAGGGCTAACCTAATGCCATGTTCTCCTCTCCAAGCTCCATCAGCCCTCTCAAGTTCTGCTGTGACTTTCGTCCGTATTTCACCATCCATGACAGCGAGTTCAGGGAGTACACGACCAGGACGCAGGCCCCGTGAGTCTCTCTCTCACACACACACACATGCTCACACACACACACGCTCACACACACACACAATTTCACACACACACGCACTCCCGCTCACACACTCCCGCTCACACACTCACACTCACACACTCACACTCCTGAAGACCCTATGACTCAGCTGTCTGTCTGCACTCACCTGTCCACAGCCCTAATGTGGTTCTGGGCATCACCAATCCCTTCTTCATCAAGACCTTTCAGAATTGGCCCCACATCGTTCGGCTGGGAGAAACAAAGATGGCTGGTAGGTAGAGCAGCTTTCATCTTCTGTTCCTTTGGTTCTTGATGTTCACGTTGTCCTTTTCAAGTGTTCACAGCAGTGATGTCACACCTCTCTTTCAGGTGATTTACCAAAACAGTTAAAAGTGAAGAAACTGTCGAAACTGAAGATGATGGACACAAAGCCAGGTTACCTGTGAAGCCAGGTCACATGACTGCTGTCGGCCTCTTTCTTGTGGTTAACGGTCATGTCCTGTCCACAGGGATCTACACTGCACACAAGACGTTTCTCCACAAAGACAAGATCCTGATCCGGCGTCTGCTGAAGGTGAAACACGTCATTGTGTTGTTGTAAAGGTGCACAGGGCTGTAAACGCGTGTGTGTTCAGGGCATCCAGAGGAAGAGACCATCAGAAGTCCAGAGCGCCATCCTGAGGAGACACCTGCTGGAGCTCACTCAGAGCTTCATCATCCCACTGGTAAAGCACCAGTCCTGACACCCTTCTCCCAGTGGCTCATCACACTAATCCCTGCTGCTGGTCTGTCAGGAGCGGTACATGGCGAGCCTGATGCCTCTGCAGAGATCCGTGAGCCCATGGAAGGTACCGGGAAGTGGATGCTAACTTCATGACCTGCAGGTGGTGTCAGAAGGTTGATATGTTGGTGTCTTCAGGCTCCGCCTCTGATTCGACCGTTCAATGAGGACGAGTTCATGTCAACTTTGGATCACGCCGGGCCGCAGCTCACCTCACTGCTCAAAGGTGATTGGATGGGCCTGTACAGGTGAGTCACACACCTTCAGGATCACGCCTTTTAATGACACAAACTGAGTGTGTGTCATTCCTCCGTTGGAGGACAGACAGAAACTTAATAATAATCTGAATAATCTGCTTTGTGTGAACTTTCCATTTGAAACTACAGGAAGTTCTTCAAGTCTCCAAACTTTGATGGATGGTACCGACATCGCCACAGAGAGATGACACACAAACTGGAGAGTCTTCACCTGGAGATGATCTGTGATGCTGTGAGTCACTGGGCAGGATTTACTGGATCCACATAGGAGGCCTGGGAGTGTCCATAAGATCTGTCTTGCTGCTCCACAGGACCTGCTGGGATGGACTAGAGACAAGTCGGAGGTGGAGATCGTGGACCTGGTTCTGAAGATCAGAGAGAAAGTGGTGAGTATCTCAGATCTCACTTCATTCTCAGTTGATCTGACACAATATTAATACAGGAAGTGTGTTTTTCAGAATAAAGCTCGTCGACAGCAGCTGTTGCTGAAGGACAACATTCTGGACAAACTGGAGGATTTTATTCAAACGATCATGAGATCGCTGCCTGAAGACCTGCAGCATGTAATGAGTACTCACGGAGTACACACAGAGTACTCCGTGAGTACTCACACTGTGATGGCACACTGAACACACAGCTGTGTCCCTGTGTGTGTGTGTGCGTGTGTTTGTGTGCATGCAGGGGGCGGGGCTATGCAGAGCAACAGAATCGGTCAGTCGTTGTGTTTTTTTTCTCTTTCAGATCAATTAACATTGACATTATTTTTTTCTTACTATGTAGAAGGTTGACAGATTTTATCCTTATTTAGCTTTGGTGTGTCATTGGTGAAATGAAGACCAGAGTAGCGTAGTTGTTTTTCTGGTGTAGGGGACAAAGGTTAGTTCAACACGGTCCATGTATGAAAATCTGGTTCCAGCTGTGATACAGGAGGTGAGTCAGAACTATAAAACTGTAATAAATCAATCATCAATACTTTTTCTTGCACTGCAGAAGTCCAGTTGTGTTCTGTTTTAGTGTTTTGTTCAGTTGATTCTGTCATGTAGAATATATGAAATCAATGAATGTAGAGTTCAGTAATTCACTTAAAACAGACAAAGATGATGAATGAATCCAACTTGGTTCATAAAATAAAAACATTTTAATAGAATAAATCCAAACCAAGAACAGCACTTTTCATCGTAGTGATAATGTCATATTTACAGGAAACGGCTGATCAAGTCTAACATTCCTTCACTTTGAATATCAGGTATGACAGTGGTCAAAGGTGTGGCTGTGACTCTTCTTCTGTGGTTTTATCTCTTGGCAGTCCACCAGCTGGCTGCCTGCAGCTGTGTCACGTTGTGTTTCTCCTGCGGGCTGAAGTGCAGGATGGTCAGGATGGCGGTGAGCGTCTGTTGTCTCCCGCTGGCGTCCTGCAGCGTCAGGAACTTATAGATGATGTTTTTGAGGTATTCCATGTTGGCTCCCTCTCTGTTCTGGTCTCTGATAAGTTTGGCGAGCTGTCCTCGCAGTTCGCCCGTCTCCTCGTCGTGGCGCTCTGCGTTAGCGATCAGCTTCGCCTGCAGCTGGTGAAGGTCGTCCTCCAGCCGGTGCTTCTGCCGCCGGAGGCCGCACAACTCCACCTCCTTTCTGGCAAAGTGCTCAGCGTACAGTAACAGCGTGGGCTCGTTGGGCACCACCTGCCTCAGCGCCTGGCCGATCACATCGCTCTCACTCTCGGGGCAACTCAGCTGCTCGTCGGCCGTCTTGTCTGCATCTTTGGGAGCGATCAGCACGGCGGCCCGGAGCTTCTCCAGCTCCTGGTCCTTCTCATCCAGCAGTGCCATGGTCCTCTCTCTCTGCTTGTGTAGCTCTGCCTCCAGCATCAGCAGGTTGTCGCGGTGCAGCGTCTCCAGCCGCTCCACGTCCTGTCTGTGGGACTGCTGCAGCGCCAGGCCCTGCTGCTGCTGCTCCTCCAGCTGCCGGCGGTGCTGGACATCGGCCTCGTCACTCTGGATCCGCATGTTGATGTACTTCTCCTTGAGCTCAGCCAGCTGGTCCCGCACCTCCTCCAGCTCTCGCGTCTGGCAGCCGTCTTTTGCGTTCTTGTTCTTCAGAACCAACTGCGCCCGCTGCTTGTAACGCTCAAACTCGTCCTTCACCTGCCGCAGTTCCTGCTGGTAATGCAACACTGAGCACTGGTTCTCGTTCGTCTCCAGCTCAGCCACCTTCTGGAGGTCGGGGTCAGCATTCCTCTGAGCTGCCAGAACCAAGAGCTTCTTCAGCTTCTCCAGCTTCTCCTTCAATACGCTGGCGTCCAGCTGAGACTCGTCCAGGCTTATGTCAACACTGGTCCTGCTGGAGGCGGCGATGGCCAGGGTTTTGTTCTCTGTGTCCAGCTGCAGGATCCGCTCTCGGAGCCTCTGAGCCACCTGCTGGTCCCTCTGTCGGGTCTTTTCAGAAGAACCCAGAACCTCTGACAGTTCAGAAACTCTCTGCTCGAGGTCTGCAACACGAAGTTCAGCTGCTTGTGCACGTTCACAAGCTCGCTCCTCAGCATCACGTGCCTGGAAATGAGACAGAACCCACAGCAATTAGGCCAGATCTGGAAACACAGATGTCATGACTTTAACCCTCAGGTCTGAATTTAGACCTTGTTTTTCATCTGGCTTACCTTCCTGGTGTCCAAGTGGATCTGCTGTTGCAAATGACTTTTCAGCTCTGACAGTTCCTGCTGGAGTTGTTCTACTCTGGGATCTGGTTTCTTCTGGTCCTCCTCAGCAGACTGTAGCCTCCTCCTCAGCTCATCCCTCTCTTCTCTGAGCTTGTTCAAATGAGCCTCAGACTCCGCCCCCCGATCTACTGCCTGTGAGGTCAGGAGGAGTGTGGCGTTGGCATCCTGGAGGCGGAGCTCCACGTCCTGTCGTGTGTCTCGCTCCTGCTGCAGAATCTTCTGGAGTTCTCGGAGCTGCTGGACATGATCTCCCTGTTCCTGCTCCCTCTCGTGCTGCTGCGTGATGATGCGAGCGCGGCACTCGGCCAACTGCTGCTGCAGGCCATGAAGCTCTGCCTCCTGCTCCATCTTCCTGGTAGCCAGGTGGGCTTGCAGCTCTTCCAGTTCCTGCTTCAACTGGCGCTTATCAGCCTGGAAACTGGCCTCCATCCGTGACTTCTCCTGTGTCACAGTGGACAGAGCGTTGGTGAGCGTGCTCAGTTGGCTCTTAGTCTGGGCCATGCGTCGGTCTGCCTCTGTGCTGGAACACGGTGTGGCCTGGAGCGCTTGCTCCACCCCTGTCCCTTTGTTCTCTGAGACACCAGCATCAAGTTCACACCTCAGAATCTGTAGAAAGATAAAGTGCGGTTAGGTCACCTGACTCTACCTTACTGCTACGTCTGCTGTGCTTTCTAACTGGGTTTGGGAATTCGTTACTGAATCTCTGCTCTTTTGCAGTTTAGGGAAACTATTCAGATTTGTGCAAGAAGACAGTTTAGTTGGTGAATTGTAAGATGTACCACTGAGCTGGATCTTCTTCCTGGATCTGCCTGGTCCTCCTCACTCTGGTCCATTCTGGTGCTCTCACTGGGCGAGTCCACAGAGGCTGCAGTCTCCACGCTGTCTTCACTATGGAGCGAACATCCATCCTCAAGGAGTTCTGAGGTTTGTTGGGGGTTGTGACTGTGCACATTCACATCAGTCTCCTGGGATGCAGTGAGGACCTTTAGACTAGCCTCCAGAGCCTCCTTTTCCTTCAGAAGACTTTTATAGGCTCGCACCACATCCTTGAAACGAGTCTGGTACTGGACCAGTTGCTTCTTCTGGGACTCGATGGTATCCAGTAATTCTTTCCTGCTGGGCCCACCCCCAAAACTCACCCCAAACTTCTCCATAATGAGCTTCAAGGCCCCCGGGTGATCAGACTGTATCCATCAGAACAGCTGGGTGGTTCATGTGGTTCCTCAAAATTAATACAACACAAAGGACGTCCTCAAATGTCACACTTGGTTTTGAAGAACCCGTTTCTCTTAAAAAAAAAAAAAATAGAATCAGCAGTCAGTGTATGTGTTTGATTGTATTTCTGTGAACACACACGCACACCTATCTATCATCAATCTATCTATTCATCTATCCACCATCTATCTATCATCTATCCACCATCTATTCATCTAATCACCATCTATCTATCCATCCATCTATCCACCATCTATCTATTCATCTATCCACCTCAGAATCTCAACCTGAACATGATGTCTGAACCCAAACACCAGTTTGATCGCCCACATCGATGACAAACTGTTGCCATCAGCAATAAGACGAACTCAGACAGTTGCGGTGGTTTGAGATTTTGTGATTTTTCTCAGGTTAGGGTTAGGGTTTTCTTGGTTAGAGTATTTGGTCTTTTTGTGTTAATAATCTAAAGGGTTGGGGTGTTAGGGTTACAGTATTTGGTCTTTTTGTGTTAATAATCTAAAGGGTTGGGGTTTTCTTGGTTAGAGTATTTGGTCTTTTTGTGTTAATAATCTAAAGTAAACATGCAGGTTCAGCTCTTACCTGACGCTCCTGGAGCAGCCCGGGCTGAGCAGTTCAGGTGGATGTTGAAGCTGAAGGTGGATGTTGAAGGTAGATGTTAAAGGTGAATGTTAAGGGCGAATGTTGAAGTAAATAAAGTCCAGATTCTCTCACATCTCCACTCTTCCTCAGGCCGCCATGTTGGGTAAAGCCGGAAGTAATCCAGCGGGAGGTTCGATGGCTTCAAAGTCAGGAACAAATGACCAAATAATATCAGAAAGCGGGATAAAGGAAGCCAAAGCTCCTAATGTTCTGTTTAACACAAAAGAGGACGGTCGGAGGCGAGCTGTGTGAAGGCTTGCCAGCGCTTCCGTTGTCAATAAAGTTTTTTGAAGCTGACGTCATTTGTTCCGCGTTGGCCTGGACGTGGCACCGAGGAGGAGCTCCGCGTCCCCCGACCCGCTCCGACCCGCTCAGACCCGCCCAGACCCGCCGACACCCGGACACCCGGACACGCTGCCCGACGCTTCGACCAACATGGGTCTCACCATCTCGTCTTTGTTCTCCAGGCTTTTCGGGAAGAAGCAGATGAGGATACTGATGGGTGAGCTAAGCGCTAACGGCTAACCCGACGACCTGGACCTGGGAGGGTTGTCCCCGAACCCGGCCCGAACCCGCCGTTCGGGCCGGGTTCGGGTGCCCCTGACCTCCTCTCTCCCCCCTGCTCTCTAAGTATGGGGAAGGGCCGCTTCCAGCCTGCTTTTGTCCGCAGCTGGTGCTGTTAGCCCCGATGCTAACTCGGTGATGGGAGGGTTCGGGTCGGGTCGGTTCGGGACTTTAACGGCTCCTTTCTTGGGCTGACTACAAGTGAAATGCTGTGAAAGTGGAGAAAACCAAACGTGCCATTGTCATGACAAGTGAAGCTGTTGTGTGGTGTTTCAGTGGGTTTGGACGCAGCTGGAAAAACGACGATCCTGTACAAGCTGAAGCTGGGGGAGATCGTCACGACCATCCCGACCATCGGTGAGACCGTCCGTCCTAACCTGTCCTAACCCGTCCAACCGTCCTAACCCTAACCCTGTCCTAACCCGTCCAACCGTCCTAACCCTAACCATCGGTGAGACTTTCCGTCCTAACCCTAACTATCCTAACCCGTCCTAACCCTAACCCTGTCCTAACCTTAAGCCGACCAACCATCCTAACCCTAACCCGACCAACCGTCCTAACCCTAACCCTAACCTTAACCCGACCAACCATCCTAACCCTAACCATCGGTGAGACTTTCCGTCCTAACCCTAACCCGTCCTAACCCTAACTATCCTAACCCGTCCTAACCCTAACCCTGTCCTAACCTTAACCCGACCAACCATCCTAACCCTAACCATCGGTGAGACTTTCCGTCCTAACCCTAACCCGTCCTAACCCTAACTATCCTAACCCGTCCTAACCCTAACCCTGTCCTAACCTTAACCCGACCAACCATCCTAACCTGACCATCGGTGAGACTTTCCGTCCTAACCCTAACCCAACCGTCGAAACCCGTCCATCTGTCCTAACCCGACCATCGGTGAGACTTTCCGTCCTAACCCTAACCCAACCATCCTAACTTGTCCGTCTGTCTTAACCCGTCCAACAATCCTAACCCGTCCAATCATCCTAACCCGCCCTAACCCTAACCGTCCTAACTCTAACCCACCCTAACCCGACCATCGGTGAGACCGTCCGTCCTAACCCTAACCACTGCTCTGGTGATCTTGAGCAGATGTTTGTTGGTGTGTGGAGATCGCAGCTGTCCCTCAGCAAACATCTGGCCACGTGTGAAGTCGTCTTTGGGTCCTTTGACCCCTGAGTTCTGGCAGAGTTCTGCTGCAGGCCCGGTTCCACAGCCTCCTCGTCCAGGCCCGGTCGCCGGCCTGCTGCTGTCTAGCCCCACAACAGGCTTTTCCTTTGGTTCCCCGTGACTCCACATCTGGCGTCATAACAGCAGTCAAATCGTCGCGCATGTGTGTGTGTGTGTGAAGTCCAGAACCCAGAAGTACTGAGCCCCCTTCAGATGCACACACAAACGACCCTGACCTGAACCGACACCAACGCGTGCTGATGTTTCAGGCTTCAATGTGGAAACGGTGGAGTACAAGAACATCTGCTTCACAGTCTGGGACGTGGGCGGCCAGGACAAGATCCGACCACTATGGAGACACTACTATCAGAACACACAGGTACGGGAGCAGAACCGTGGGAGCCCAGAGGCCACAGGACGCCGCTACCCTGTCCGCGTTGACCTCTGACCTCCTCCTGTCTTCCAGGGTCTAATCTTCGTGGTGGACAGTAACGACAGAGAGCGAGTGGCAGAGTCTGCTGATGAGCTGTCCAAGATGGTGAGTTCTGGAGGTTCGCCTCCACCCGTGCCCACACCAGGTCATCAGTCACATGACCCACCCTGTCTGTGATGTCATCAGGTCCATGAGGACGAGCTGAAGGACGCCGTTATTCTGGTGTTTGCTAACAAACAGGATCTTCCTAACGCAATGGGAGTGAGCGAACTGACTGACAAGCTGGGTCTGCACAGCCTGAGAAGTAAAACTGTAAGAACGCACACAAGCACGCACACACTCACTCTCACACAGACACCCTAACACTCTCTCACACTCACTCTCACACACACATGCACTCACTCTCTCACAAGCACTCTCACACACACACACTCACTCTCTCCCACACACTCACTCTAACACAGACACCCTAACACTCTCTCACACTCACGTACTCTCACACACTCACTCTCACAAGCACTCTCCCACACACACACACTCACTCTCTCCCACACACTAACACTCACACACTCTCTCACTCACTCACTCACCCACTCTCTCTCTCCCACTCCCCCCCCCGTGCTCCATTTCTGTGGACCTCTGGGGGTGACGTGTCCTCTGTCCTGTCCTCTGTCCTCTTGTGTCCTCAGTGGTACGTTCAGGCCACTTGTGCCACTCAGGGTACCGGTCTGTACGAGGGGCTGGACTGGCTGTCCAACGAGCTCGCCAAACAATAGAGCGGACCAGACCTGAACACTGACTCATTCGGCGGAGCGCAGACGAATCGAAGAGGAGCCACAATTAAAAGGACTTTTTTTTTTTTTTAAATTATAAATGTTTCTGTAGGAGGAAGTGGTGTCATGGACTCTGAATTTACTTTGATTTCCCATCAGCCCCCTCTCTTCTTCCTGCAGATGTTTTTTTTTAAATCCGCATGTTTTAACTCTCGACTTTGTGACCAGATGTTGTGGAAGAGTAGGGCCAGATGTAAAGAGCACCTGTGGGAGGGGCTGGGGTTGAGGCAGGTGTTTGTAGAGTTGACGGCTGATTCCACAGAGCAGACCCTGAAGGCCTCATCATTCCCTCATGATGTGATGAAGCAGAGACGATGATGCAATAAAGTTTTTTTTTCTCATTTCTTTGTGTTGGCGGAACTGTTGAAACCTGTCGGTTCTGATCCATTTTATAATCTGACATGGAGAAAAAGGAGTTTAGTCTTTTTGGTCACTTAACATTGTGAAACTTTTTCATTTTAATGAGAAACCTTTTAAACAGGTGCATGATATAACTCTTATTTAAAATTCCTGGAGAGAAACAGGAAAAGTTTAATTTCCTGAACAGAAAACAACTTTAAACCCACAAGGTGGATCTTTTACAAAAGAACACCAGAGTTTAATGAGTACAGCGAGCACACATGCCGGGCAGTAGGTGGCGCTGTCTCCAGAACATGACAACGACGCTTGAGCAGCACCTTCACTCGCTTCATCCCAACAGTCCAACAAATATCCTGACGGCTGAATCAGCTGATCGTCACTTCCGGTTGGCGTCTACACGCCGATTGGCTCGTGCTGGTTGTTCTGACGTTTGACGACAAAGACTTTCTGAGCAGAAACCGTCACCACGTAAACGAAGTCCTCCAGGATGACTGTGGACACGTGACAAACAGCTGAGTCCAGGTGACACGCGCACCTGTGCGTCAGACGTGCGCGTGCGCCTCACCTGACATGCGCTTGAAGGGGGGATCAGCTGAGCCAGGTAACCGGAACCGAGCTGCCGTCCGGACCATCTGCATCATGACGGCCGCCGTGTGCTCGTCGTTCTCCAGCTCACCTGCAGACTGGAGAGCAGCCGCCCAGGTGAGGCCCCTGCACCCGGCCCAGGTGAGGCAGCGGAACCGGCGTGGCTGACGGGACTCACCGCCAGAACTCCGTCCTCACTGATCACCAGGTACCCGAGCTGGTCCGGGATCCGCTCCAGGCCCGAGGTCAGCACGGCTGTGGTCTGAGACAAAAGGCTGGTCACCGGGGCCGCTCACCCAGACCAGGACCAGACCCAGGACCAGACCCAGGACCAGACCCAGACCAGTCTAGACAAGACCAGACCAGTACAGGACCAGACCCAGACCAGTTCAGAACCAACTCACCATTCTTCCTCTCCTTCCACTTCCGCTTCTTTCACCGCGTTTCCGTCCGAGTTTCACGTGACTGGTGCGTTTGGGTGCTGTCGGAAATCAGACCACTGCTGCGCTGTCGTCACATGGAAACCTGTCTTTTTCCACACGACGTGTGTGATATCACTTTCTGATTGTTGTATTTAGTACAGAATAAAGTCGTCGCTGGGTGAAAGTGTCGTTTCGGGCTGCTCTGGAAATCATAAATATTCATGAAGAACCGCCATTCCATTGGTCCAAATTCACCAAATACTGTGACAGATTGGCTCCTATGATACACACGGAAAACTCATACATTATTTATTGTCGGCTGTAGGGACGATAAACCCAGCAGACTCATCAAAAATGTCGATAACGATGTAAAATCTATATTCTCCATTCGCTACAAACTCCTAGTCAGTTAACATCAGTAGTCATGAACTGAACTGACACAGGCAGGGCAGTAACCCCTACTCTGCTTTACATTCTGAAGTGTAGAGGAATAGAAGTTCTGCCCAGATTCAGTCAAATATTCAGTGTAATATTCTGATTTCTCAACCCAAATAGTGTCACTGTCCAAATATTTTTGGGCCTAAGTGCCATTATTAACCCAATTCTTGGGTTTGAAAGTTTTAATGTGTGACATGAAGTCAACAAAAATAAGGCTTAATTCCTGTAAGACAATAAAACTGTTTTCCTGTATAAGAATGTCATTTAAAATCAACTGATAACCAGTATTGGTGAGAAATTATTAGATGTCCATTTAATACTTTAAACAAAGGAACAAAGAGTAACCAAAGATATCCCACCAAAAAGGCTCATTTGTATCGTCATGAGATGACCTGTCTTCTCCAATTTCCCTGGAAGGAAAGGCCCTTAAAAGTAAAGGTTTTCCATTGTTCGAGGTTCTTACTGTTGCTGCTTTTCCATCCTTTCCTTCTTCCTTGCTCATGCTTCTTGGTTTCTCGTACTTCATTTGTTATCTCTGGAGAATCTTTGTTCTTTTATACTTTAGATTTTGTCCAAGAAACACAACCAGATCAGATTATGTGACTCCTACCGTGAAGAACTGGATACCAGGCAGTGAGTCTCCAGTATCCAGCGGGCAGCTGATCAGCCCGACTCCAGCTCATCTCCAATGCACCCTTTTGGCGGGACGATCTCCTGTCAGACCTGTGGGCTCACCAGCAGAAGACACCCGTGCCTACTTCTGGACCCGAGGAGCCAACGCAGCTGCTGCAATGTAAGGGTCCAAGTTTGGTTCACCTCATGAATTGGTTATGGATATCGATCCAAAGTTTCACAACCAAATTCATCCCACGGTTAAGAATAACTTTGTAGTTTGAAATCTAGCTTTTCCTCACCACTGTAACTCACCCAACAGCAATTCCCATTGGAAACCTCGTCCACCAGTGAGTTCACTCTCACATCATTCATATTCATCTTATTTATTCTTATTCACTTTATATGAATTATTGATTGTGTGTTAAATTTGTCATATCTTCAGTTTTCAGTGCTTTAATTTGGAAGTACAAATGAGTATCCCTGACTTGGAGCAAATGCTTTCAGTTGTGAGATTGATCAAATTGGCAAACAAAATCTAGATTTGTTTGTGTGTTTTCCTCTGATATAATGGAGGTGGTGCCCCAATTTATAACGAGTGCAATCTAATTAGTGATTACGTCTATTAATTATTTGATGATTATAAAGTGTAAACTTTATGCTACAAATGAGCCCTTTACTATGTAAGGAGAACCGTGCTGGTGTCGAGGTAAATTTCCTCCTTAAATTAGAACACTTTTGACCCTTTCCTGAAAGCATGGGCTACTCCCAGTTTGCCAACTGAGACCAGTGGTCAAGGAGTAATGGTGCAGTGGTGTGCTTAGAGCTTTCTGGACCAAAAACTTGGAGTATTAAATAAAACTCGATTATTATTTAAAGTGTTTCATCCCATTTAATATAACACACGTTCCCTCATTGACATTGTAAAGTTGAGCCTCCAGTCTTGTGTGCCTCGGTAATGAAAGTTACTGTCCTGACAACACGTCATCCAATCAGAATCGTCTGGATCCATCCAGACCGGTGAGCTGGTCGTTGATTGGTTAGTCCGGGACTCGTGGAGCTTGTGGCTCTGGTTTCAGAGTGACGGGGACATTGACCAATCACGGCTTGAGTTGAGGTGGGCGGGACCAAACAGAGACGGTCGGCCTCTTTGAAGTGTTAATTATCCAATGAGAGAGCAGCAGAGTGTAGAGCCCATTAAACAGACACCTGAGGGCGACAGAGGAAGGACTCCTGTTGGAGCTGCAGTCGAAGGACGAACTTTATGATGGCGCCATCGCCCACTTCACGAAGAAAGATCGACGGATGGACTTAATAAGGTAGGCCTGCGTCATACACCAGCTCGGTTATTATCCACAGATTAATATTACACGGGACATGAGGTGTTTTTATGTGTTTTTATGTTCCATGTGTGCCTCAAGAGACATTTAGTCATTGTAACTTTAAAAGATAATCTTCGTATTACCAGCCGTGTGTAACTTTTGGACAATTTGAAATGGGATTTTACTTCGACAATACTCGTGAATTTATTTGACTCGGTGAAATAAATAAAAATGCGTGTGTGGTTTGTGTTATTTTGCCATAATTGCCATCGTTATTTCGAGGATTGTGATAGTTAAACTTCAATTCGTCGCGCTTTTTTCCGTGATGTCGCAGATAGCTGAGGTGAAGGCCCAGATCCGTCTGCGTTTTACGAACCTCCCAAGTTTTAGCTTCGCCCTCGAATAAAAGATGTTTTATGTGGATTCACCGGTTTTATCGAGGTAGACACATTAAAGGTGGGTTTTTAATGCTGGGGGGGTTCCGCTGCGGCAATTTTAAACTTGTGTGTAATTTTAATATTAGTTGGGTACTTGGTAGGCGGGAAGCGGTCCCTTTGAAGTCGCCGCGCAGTCGTCACGCGCCCGGTGGCGACTTCAAAGGCTGAGGCAGAAAGCGTCGCTGTTCCAGCGGCGTCGGGGAGAGTGTCCCCCCGCCTGGGTTCGGGTCGAACCCTCCACCGGGTCAGGGTCTAACCTTCCACCTGGTCCGGGTCAGGGTCTAACCTTCCACCGGGTCCGGGTCAGGGTCGAACCCTCCACCTGGACCGGGTCAGGGTCAAACCCTCCACCGGGTCGCGGTATTCATCCGCTCGGTGCGGCGGTATTCATCCGCCCGGTGAAACGGCTGCTCGGTGCTGCGGTCCTGCTGGATCCATCCTGACGCCAGAATCCTTCCGCCGTCTGCGTCTCCCACCATCGCGGGTTAGGTCCACCTGTTGGTTCATGGTTCCGGTCCAATAGAAGCTTCTTCAGCTCGACAGGTAAGTTCTTCTCGAGCAACATGTTGATGTTAAAGGTGAAAGGAACCAAAAAGAGCCCCGTTTGTCTGTAATTACGAGCCTCCACCGACTCAAAATTGTCCTTAATACGGGCCAATTCTTGTATACTTTATTAATGATCAGAAACGATACAATTATTGTGTTGTTGCCAATCAGGTGATGTAATTTTACCAGCAATGGCTTGTTTTAAGATTCACTAGGATTTAACTGAAGTGAAAACACGTATTTATTTTAATTGTATTTTTTGTGTTTATTAAAAGTCTTTCATGATTGTACCTTTTGTAAGACTTTGTTTAAGTATTGATAATAAATTCTTTATAATAACACAAAGTTAAATTTAAAAATTCCTGTCAACCTTTCATATTCTTACAAAAATACAGTGGGCTACAGGTGGGCTTTTCTACCACCAGGTTTAGTAAGTTTTCTGGGGGAACTCCTCTTGTATAATTAACAGATCATAATGCAATTATGAAATGTTTTTATTAATTTTTTTTTCTGTTTGCCTGTTCTTTGGTCACAATTATAGCAATTGTTTTTTTATGTACAATCCAAACTTAGTCTGCCGTCTTAAAGCTTTTTTTTGTATTTCTATGTGTATTTCTGTGCCCTGTGCCTCCTCTCCGCTCCCCTCACAACATTCTGCACTTCTGAGATATTCACCTGAATGTAGAATCTCATCACTGTGTATTCCATACATATATTTATTATATTTTATTATCGATGTGGCATCACATTTTGTCATCTGAAAATTTCATTCCTTAAGGAAAGTTTTGCACAAGCAATGTTGGATGATTGATGTTTTTGATTGTGTGTCGTGGAGTTAAATTCTAATCCATTTATGTATACGTTTGTTGAATATACATTTATACTTTTTAAAAATTGTTTTCCTCGCACGTTATTGCCCCATTTCTTTCATAATAGTGTTTTCTCTCTCCTCCACTTCATCAGTAGACTAGTGATGCTATTTCTTGTATTTTTTCTGCCCCCCCCCTTCTGTGTTTGATATAGGTGTATTTATGCAAGGTAAGTATGAAATGTATGTATGTATATTTATTTATAGAGATGGTAAATATTAATTGTGTATGTATATGTGGAATTTAAATTAGGAACTAAAAGAGTCTTTCCCTAAAAGCTGGAAAGAAAAGGACCAGACGTCCTGATCAATCAAATTATTTTTTATTTACAAAAATGACAAAAGTAAGTAAATACAAAATCAATAAAAGTCAATTATTAATCAATATTAAATAAATAAAAACAGAAAAATGTGTGCCTATCCGCGACGTTTCGGCCCAATAAGGGCCTTCTTCAGGCAAGGCACACAAGACAATGCTATGCTAGCAGTATCAGGTAAGAGATGTTGTCTGTCCGATAACCAAAATGAAAGTGAGCTCCCCTGAGCTGCAGCTCTATTTATACTGTTCGCCGAACAAGAAAAAAAGCGATGAACAAAAGGTTGCCGCTTATTCGTTTTTTTTCAACTCCATTGCTTTTTTCTATTTATATGGAATTTCCCTTTATTTTAACATTATATAATGTATATATATAAAATTGAATTGTTTTTAATATATTTATTACTATTTACATTTTTAATGTATTTATAATGTATTAATATTTGTCAACTACTAAAGGTCAAAGGTCAAATAACAATTTTTAACAAAAATAGGTCAAACAAGACTGGTAAAGGTTGGAAAGGTCAGAATTTGGGTCACATTTAGAATTAGATTTAGAAAAATAAAATTTAGGTCAGATTTTAGGGCCAGATTAGGGTTAGAGCTAGATTAAGTTTAAGGTCAGGGCCAACTAGGGTTATGTTTAGGACCAGATTAGGGTTAGGCATAGGTTCCACTAGGGTTAGGGTTAGGGTTAGGTATATAGTGAGTTTACCACGATGGGGAATTCCCCAAACTCGAGGTTTCTGGAGAAGGGTAAGTGCTAGAGGTCTGAAATTTGGTACACAGGTAAGTCGGGCGATAGCATGAAGATCCTGTAAGTTTGGTCCGGATCCGACTTCCGGTTTGGGAGCTAGACCGGAAATGGACTTTATTTTGGCCTTATCTCGGGCTAGGAAGGTCGTAGAAGGTCGGGGATTGGACAGGCGTGTTCCCTGTGGTCGAATTATGTCAGCCGGAGGCGGTTTGCAAGGCTCTCCGAGGTCCAGATCCGGAGTTAAACGGGTTTGAACTTTCCCCATTGAAATGAATGGGCCAGCCAGCTAGCCAGCGGTTTTTGGTGAAATTTTCCAAAGTGTTTAGGGTTAGGGTTTGGGAAATTCACCTACCTACAGAAATGTGTTTTAAGCACGTTTCAGGCCATTTGGAGTGGATTGGTAGTGCGTCTCAGGGACATTTTTGGGAAATCTGAGGAAATGATAGGTGGCGCTATCGAGCTAAAACTCTGGGATGGCGTTCTAGGGGCTGTTCTGAGCATCCTAGGCTTGTTTTTGTCTCGAAATTGCGCCATTTAAAAATGGTTAGGGCTAGGGTTAGGCTTAGGGTTAGGCTTAGGGTTAGGCTTAGGGTTAGGCTTAGGGTTAGGCTTAGGGTTAGGCTTAGGGTTAGGTTTGGGTTAGGGTTGGGGTTCAGGGGGTCACATGTGGACTTACGGTGCACTGGCCTAATAACTTGGACTTGCCACAGCCCCCATGGACTTGTCTGGGGTAGGGGCACCAGCTGTATCTTAATGCTGTGAGGAGTTGGCGTACGGGGTGCTCCCAGGGGCTTGACCCCTGTTGTAGTTGGGCTTGTAGGGTCGAGGATGTCTCTTGGCTATCGCCGTCATCCGATGGATGGATGGGGGGGGTTTTTTATGGGACGTCGTTCAGTCCTCTAGGTGTGATGGTCCCTAGTCTCGCAATCCAGATCCTCTCTGCTCTCTTTCTCTGTCCTGTGGTCCAGTGGTCATTGGACTCGAGGCCTGATATGATGAGGTGGTCTGGAGAGTGGTGTTGGAAGTGGGTGACGAGTGGTGTTGTGAGTTGCCCCTTCCTGATGTTGCGCATGTGTTGTTGGAGCCTTATGTGTAGTGCATGTTTGGTTTCTCCTATGTAGTGTTTGTGGCAGGTGGTGCATGTAATGATATAAATGATGTTGCTGTGTGCTAGGGAATATGTGCCTAGTGAGGGGGAGGAAAGCTTGCTGTGTGGGTTGCTAATGAATTTCCTGTTTCTATAAAGTTGCTCCTCTGGTGTTGGGGGTGGTTTTCTGTGTGTTGTGAAGTTTGCTTTGACCAGCATGTTGCGTAGGTTTGGGTTCTTCCTAAATGCTGAAATAACTTTATGGTTCTGGATGGTAGGGTGCGATGGTTGGGTCTTGTTGAAGTGGTCTTTGATTGTTGATAGGAGACCCAGTGTAGTGTGGGAGAAAGTGGAGACCAGTGGTAAAATGTGTGGTTTGGGGGTGTCAGGGAGATTGATGTGTTGGTCGACCATCGTCCCGGTATGGAGGTAAGTGTGGTGGATGGTGGAGTTCCATCCCTGTTCCTGGTGGGAAGAGTAGGGGGTCAAGGGGTTAGGGTTAGGATTGGGGTTAGGGTTAGGGATGGGGTGGGTGGGATACAGACCCTGGTTAGGGTAGGGGTTAGGGTTAGGGATAGGGTAGGTCGGGTTAGGGTTAGGGTTAGTGGGATACAAACCCTGGTTCGGGTAGGGGTTAGGGTTGGGGTTAGGGGAGGTGGGATACAGACCCTGTTTCGGGTAGGGGTTAGGGTTACGAATAGGGTAGGTTGGGTTAGGATTAGGGTTGGGGGAGGTGGGGTACAGACCCTGGTTCGGGTAGGGGTTAGGGTTGGGGTTAGGGTTAGGAATAGGGTAGGTAGGGGTGGGGTTAGGAATCAGGTAAGTGGGATGCAGACCCTGGTTAGGGTAGGGGTTGGGGTTAGGGTTAGGGGAAGGGGGGGGGGATATAGACCCTGATTCGGTTAGGGTTGGGGTTAGGGTTAGGAATAGGGTTAGGGTTAGGGTTGGGGGAGGTGGGATACAGACCCTGGTTCGGGTAGGGGTTAGGGTTGGGGTTAGGGTTAGGGTTGGGGGAGGTAGGGTTAGGGTTAGGGTTAGGGTTAGGGTTAGGGTTAGGGTAGGTATATAGTGAGTTTACCACGATGGGGAATTCCCCAAACTCGAGGTTTCTGGAGAAGGGTAAGTGCTAGAGGTCTGAAATTTGGTACACAGGTAAGTCGGGCGATAGGATGAAGATGCTGTAAGTTTGGTCCGGATCCGACTTCCGGTTTGGGAGCTAGACCGGAAATGGACTTTATTTTGGCCATATCTCGGGCTAGGAAGGTCGTAGAAGGTCGGGGATTGGACAGGCGTGTTCCCCGTGGTCGAATTATGTCAGACGGAGGCGGTTTGCAAGGCTCTCCGAGGTCCAGATCCGGAGTTAAACGGGTTTGAACTTTCCCCATTGAAATGAATGGGCCAGCCAGCCAGCCAGCGGTTTTGGTGAAATTTTCCAAAGTGTTTAGGGTTATGGTTTGGGAAATTCACCTACCTACAGAAATAGGGTTAGGGTTAGGGTTAGGGTTAGGGTTAGGAGGAAGGGGATTTAATCCCGACGTCACGGACGTCAAGATTGAAGGCACTGTCCATCAATCCCTCTCATCCCGGGATCACCTCATCACCACTCCGTATCCGAGGGCTGAAAGAAGCCCAGGTTAGGGTTAGAACAGGTTAGGGTTAAGATTCGTTTAAAGCCAAATTTAGGGTTAGGATTAGGGCCCGGGTTAGGGTTAGGATTAGAGCCCGGGGTAGGGTTAAGATTAAGGCTAGGGTTAGGGTTAGGGTTAGGGTTAGGTATATAGTGAGTTTACCACGATGGGGAATTCCCCAAACTCGAGGTTTCTGGAGAAGGGTAAGTGCTAGAGGTCTGAAATTTGGTACACAGGTAAGTCGGGCGATAGGATGAAGATGCTGTAAGTTTGGTTAGGGTTAGGGTTAGGGTTAGGGTTAGGTATATAGTGAGTTTACCACGATGGGGAATTCCCCAAACTCGAGGTTTCTGGAGAAGGGTAAGTGCTAGAGGTCTGAAATTTGGTACACAGGTAAGTCGGGCGATAGGATGAAGATGCTGTAAGTTTGGTCCGGATCCGACTTCCGGTTTGGGAGCTAGACCGGAAATGGACTTTATTTTGGCCATATCTCGGGCCAGGAAGGTCGTAGAAGGTCGGGGATTGGACAGGCGTGTTCCCCGTGGTCGAATTATGTCAGACGGAGGCGGTTTGCAAGGCTCTCCGAGGTCCAGATCCGGAGTTAAACGGGTTTGAACTTTCCCCATTGAAATGAATGGGCCAGACAGCCAGCCAGCGGTTTTTGGTGAAATTTTCCAAAGTGTTTAGGGTTATGGTTTGGGAAATTCACCTACCTACAGAAATGTGTTTTAAGCACGTTTCAGGCCATTTGGAGTGGATTGGTAGTGCGTCTCAGGGACATTTTTGGGAAATCTGAGGAAATGATAGGTGGCGCTATCGAGCTAAAACTCTGGGATGGCGTTCTAGGGGCTGTTCTGAGCATCCTAGGCTTGTTTTTGTCTCGAAATTGCGCCATTTAAAAATGGTTAGGGTTAGGCTTAGGGCTAGGGTTAGGGCTAGGGTTAGGGCTAGGGTTAGGTTTGGTATATAGGGTTAGGGTTAGGGTTAGGTATATAGTGAGTTTACCACGATGGGGAATTCCCCAAACTCGAGGTTTCTGGAGAAGGGTAAGTGCTAGAGGTCTGAAATTTGGTACACAGGTAAGTCGGGCGATAGGATGAAGATGCTGTAAGTTTGGTCCGGATCCGACTTCCGGTTTGGGAGCTAGACCGGAAATGGACTTTATTTTGGCCATATCTCGGGCCAGGAAGGTCGTAGAAGGTCGGGGATTGGACAGGCGTGTTCCCCGTGGTCGAATTATGTCAGACGGAGGCGGTTTGCAAGGCTCTCCGAGGTCCAGATCCGGAGTTAAACGGGTTTGAACTTTCCCCATTGAAATGAATGGGCCAGCCAGCCAGCCAGCGGTTTTTGGTGAAATTTTCCAAAGTGTTTAGGGTTATGGTTTGGGAAATTCACCTACCTACAGAAATGTGTTTTAAGCACGTTTCAGGCCATTTGGAGTGGATTGGTAGTGCGTCTCAGGGACATTTTTGGGAAATCTGAGGAAATGATAGGTGGCGCTATCGAGCTAAAACTCTGGGATGGCGTTCTAGGGGCTGTTCTGAGCATCCTAGGCTTGTTTTTGTCTCGAAATTGCGCCATTTAAAAATGGTTAGGGTTAGGCTTAGGGCTAGGGTTAGGGCTAGGGTTAGGGCTAGGGTTAGGTTAGGTATATAGTGAGTTTACCACGATGGGGAATTCCCCAAACTCGAGGTTTCTGGAGAAGGGTAAGTGCTAGAGGTCTGAAATTTGGTACACAGGTAAGTCGGGCGATAGGATGAAGATGCTGTAAGTTTGGTCCGGATCCGACTTCCGGTTTGGGAGCTAGACCGGAAATGGACTTTATTTTGGCCATATCTCGGGCTAGGAAGGTCGTAGAAGGTCGGGGATTGGACAGGCGTGTTCCCCGTGGTCGAATTATGTCAGACGGAGGCGGTTTGCAAGGCTCTCCGAGGTCCAGATCCGGAGTTAAACGGGTTTGAACTTTCCCCATTGAAATGAATGGGCCAGCCAGCCAGCCAGCGGTTTTGGTGAAATTTTCCAAAGTGTTTAGGGTTATGGTTTGGGAAATTCACCTACCTACAGAAATGTGTTTTAAGCACGTTTCAGGCCATTTGGAGTGGATTGGTAGTGCGTCTCAGGGACATTTTTGGGAAATCTGAGGAAATGATAGGTGGCGCTATCGAGCTAAAACTCTGGGATGGCGTTCTAGGGGCTGTTCTGAGCATCCTAGGCTTGTTTTTGTCTCGAAATTGCGCCATTTAAAAATGGTTAGGGTTAGGCTTAGGGCTAGGGTTAGGGCTAGGGTTAGGGCTAGGGTTAGGTTTGGTATATAGGGTTAGGGTTAGGGTTAGGTATATAGTGAGTTTACCACGATGGGGAATTCCCCAAACTCGAGGTTTCTGGAGAAGGGTAAGTGCTAGAGGTCTGAAATTTGGTACACAGGTAAGTCGGGCGATAGGATGAAGATGCTGTAAGTTTGGTCCGGATCCGACTTCCGGTTTGGGAGCTAGACCGGAAATGGACTTTATTTTGGCCATATCTCGGGCCAGGAAGGTCGTAGAAGGTCGGGGATTGGACAGGCGTGTTCCCCGTGGTCGAATTATGTCAGACGGAGGCGGTTTGCAAGGCTCTCCGAGGTCCAGATCCGGAGTTAAACGGGTTTGAACTTTCCCCATTGAAATGAATGGGCCAGCCAGCCAGCCAGCGGTTTTTGGTGAAATTTTCCAAAGTGTTTAGGGTTATGGTTTGGGAAATTCACCTACCTACAGAAATGTGTTTTAAGCACGTTTCAGGCCATTTGGAGTGGATTGGTAGTGCGTCTCAGGGACATTTTTGGGAAATCTGAGGAAATGATAGGTGGCGCTATCGAGCTAAAACTCTGGGATGGCGTTCTAGGGGCTGTTCTGAGCATCCTAGGCTTGTTTTTGTCTCGAAATTGCGCCATTTAAAAATGGTTAGGGTTAGGCTTAGGGCTAGGCTTAGGGCTAGGGTTAGGGCTAGGGTTAGGTTAGGTATATAGTGAGTTTACCACGATGGGTTAGGGTTAGGGTTAGGGTTAGGGTTAGGTATATAGTGAGTTTACCACGATGGGGAATTAGGGTTAGGGTTAGGGTTAGGGTTAGGGTTAGGGTCAGGGTTAGGGTTAGGGTTAGGGTTAGGGTTAGGGTTAGGTATATAGTGAGTTTACCACGATGGGGAATTCCCCAAACTCGAGGTTTCTGGAGAAGGGTAAGTGCTAGAGGTCTGAAATTTGGTACACAGGTAAGTCGGGCGATAGGATGAAGATGCTGTAAGTTTGGTCCGGATCCGACTTCCGGTTTGGGAGCTAGACCGGAAATGGACTTTATTTTGGCCATATCTCGGGCTAGGAAGGTCGTAGAAGGTCGGGGATTGGACAGGCGTGTTCCCCGTGGTCGAATTATGTCAGACGGAGGCGGTTTGCAAGGCTCTCCGAGGTCCAGATCCGGAGTTAAACGGGTTTGAACTTTCCCCATTGAAATGAATGGGCCAGCCAGCCAGCCAGCGGTTTTTGGTGAAATTTTCCAAAGTGTTTAGGGTTATGGTTTGGGAAATTCACCTACCTACAGAAATAGGGTTAGGGTTAGGGTTAGGGTTAGGGTTAGGAGGAAGGGGATTTAATCCCGACGTCACGGACGTCAAGATTGAAGGCACTGTCCATCAATCCCTCTCATCCCGGGATCACCTCATCACCACTCCGTATCCGAGGGCTGAAAGAAGCCCAGGTTAGGGTTAGAACAGGTTAGGGTTAAGATTCGTTTAAAGCCAAATTTAGGGTTAGGATTAGGGCCCGGGTTAGGGTTAGGATTAGAGCCCGGGGTAGGGTTAAGATTAAGGCTAGGGTTAGGGTTAGGGTTAGGGTTAGGTATATAGTGAGTTTACCACGATGGGGAATTCCCCAAACTCGAGGTTTCTGGAGAAGGGTAAGTGCTAGAGGTCTGAAATTTGGTACACAGGTAAGTCGGGCGATAGGATGAAGATGCTGTAAGTTTGGTTAGGGTTAGGGTTAGGGTTAGGGTTAGGTATATAGTGAGTTTACCACGATGGGGAATTCCCCAAACTCGAGGTTTCTGGAGAAGGGTAAGTGCTAGAGGTCTGAAATTTGGTACACAGGTAAGTCGGGCGATAGGATGAAGATGCTGTAAGTTTGGTCCGGATCCGACTTCCGGTTTGGGAGCTAGACCGGAAATGGACTTTATTTTGGCCATATCTCGGGCCAGGAAGGTCGTAGAAGGTCGGGGATTGGACAGGCGTGTTCCCCGTGGTCGAATTATGTCAGACGGAGGCGGTTTGCAAGGCTCTCCGAGGTCCAGATCCGGAGTTAAACGGGTTTGAACTTTCCCCATTGAAATGAATGGGCCAGCCAGCCAGCCAGCGGTTTTTGGTGAAATTTTCCAAAGTGTTTAGGGTTATGGTTTGGGAAATTCACCTACCTACAGAAATGTGTTTTAAGCACGTTTCAGGCCATTTGGAGTGGATTGGTAGTGCGTCTCAGGGACATTTTTGGGAAATCTGAGGAAATGATAGGTGGCGCTATCGAGCTAAAACTCTGGGATGGCGTTCTAGGGGCTGTTCTGAGCATCCTAGGCTTGTTTTTGTCTCGAAATTGCGCCATTTAAAAATGGTTAGGGTTAGGCTTAGGGCTAGGGTTAGGGCTAGGGTTAGGGCTAGGGTTAGGTTAGGTATATAGTGAGTTTACCACGATGGGGAATTCCCCAAACTCGAGGTTTCTGGAGAAGGGTAAGTGCTAGAGGTCTGAAATTTGGTACACAGGTAAGTCGGGCGATAGGATGAAGATGCTGTAAGTTTGGTCCGGATCCGACTTCCGGTTTGGGAGCTAGACCGGAAATGGACTTTATTTTGGCCATATCTCGGGCTAGGAAGGTCGTAGAAGGTCGGGGATTGGACAGGCGTGTTCCCCGTGGTCGAATTATGTCAGACGGAGGCGGTTTGCAAGGCTCTCCGAGGTCCAGATCCGGAGTTAAACGGGTTTGAACTTTCCCCATTGAAATGAATGGGCCAGCCAGCCAGCCAGCGGTTTTGGTGAAATTTTCCAAAGTGTTTAGGGTTATGGTTTGGGAAATTCACCTACCTACAGAAATAGGGTTAGGGTTAGGGTTAGGGTTAGGGTTAGGAGGAAGGGGATTTAATCCCGACGTCACGGACGTCAAGATTGAAGGCACTGTCCATCAATCCCTCTCATCCCGGGATCACCTCATCACCACTCCGTATCCGAGGGCTGAAAGAAGCCCAGGTTAGGGTTAGAACAGGTTAGGGTTAAGATTCGTTTAAAGCCAAATTTAGGGTTAGGATTAGGGCCCGGGTTAGGGTTAGGATTAGAGCCCGGGGTAGGGTTAAGATTAAGGCTAGGGTTAGGGTTAGGGTTAGGGTTAGGTATATAGTGAGTTTACCACGATGGGGAATTCCCCCAAACTCGAGGTTTCTGGAGAAGGGTAAGTGCTAGAGGTCTGAAATTTGGTACACAGGTAAGTCGGGCGATAGGATGAAGATGCTGTAAGTTTGGTTAGGGTTAGGGTTAGGGTTAGGGTTAGGTATATAGTGAGTTTACCACGATGGGGAATTCCCCAAACTCGAGGTTTCTGGAGAAGGGTAAGTGCTAGAGGTCTGAAATTTGGTACACAGGTAAGTCGGGCGATAGGATGAAGATGCTGTAAGTTTGGTCCGGATCCGACTTCCGGTTTGGGAGCTAGACCGGAAATGGACTTTATTTTGGCCATATCTCGGGCCAGGAAGGTCGTAGAAGGTCGGGGATTGGACAGGCGTGTTCCCCGTGGTCGAATTATGTCAGACGGAGGCGGTTTGCAAGGCTCTCCGAGGTCCAGATCCGGAGTTAAACGGGTTTGAACTTTCCCCATTGAAATGAATGGGCCAGACAGCCAGCCAGCGGTTTTGGTGAAATTTTCCAAAGTGTTTAGGGTTATGGTTTGGGAAATTCACCTACCTACAGAAATGTGTTTTAAGCACGTTTCAGGCCATTTGGAGTGGATTGGTAGTGCGTCTCAGGGACATTTTTGGGAAATCTGAGGAAATGATAGGTGGCGCTATCGAGCTAAAACTCTGGGATGGCGTTCTAGGGGCTGTTCTGAGCATCCTAGGCTTGTTTTTTGTCTCGAAATTGCGCCATTTAAAAATGGTTAGGGTTAGGCTTAGGGCTAGGGTTAGGGCTAGGGTTAGGGCTAGGGTTAGGTTTGGTATATAGGGTTAGGGTTAGGGTTAGGTATATAGTGAGTTTACCACGATGGGGAATTCCCCAAACTCGAGGTTTCTGGAGAAGGGTAAGTGCTAGAGGTCTGAAATTTGGTACACAGGTAAGTCGGGCGATAGGATGAAGATGCTGTAAGTTTGGTCCGGATCCGACTTCCGGTTTGGGAGCTAGACCGGAAATGGACTTTATTTTGGCCATATCTCGGGCCAGGAAGGTCGTAGAAGGTCGGGGATTGGACAGGCGTGTTCCCCGTGGTCGAATTATGTCAGACGGAGGCGGTTTGCAAGGCTCTCCGAGGTCCAGATCCGGAGTTAAACGGGTTTGAACTTTCCCCATTGAAATGAATGGGCCAGCCAGCCAGCCAGCGGTTTTTGGTGAAATTTTCCAAAGTGTTTAGGGTTATGGTTTGGGAAATTCACCTACCTACAGAAATGTGTTTTAAGCACGTTTCAGGCCATTTGGAGTGGATTGGTAGTGCGTCTCAGGGACATTTTTGGGAAATCTGAGGAAATGATAGGTGGCGCTATCGAGCTAAAACTCTGGGATGGCGTTCTAGGGGCTGTTCTGAGCATCCTAGGCTTGTTTTTGTCTCGAAATTGCGCCATTTAAAAATGGTTAGGGTTAGGCTTAGGGCTAGGCTTAGGGCTAGGGTTAGGGCTAGGGTTAGGTTAGGTATATAGTGAGTTTACCACGATGGGTTAGGGTTAGGGTTAGGGTTAGGGTTAGGTATATAGTGAGTTTACCACGATGGGGAATTAGGGTTAGGGTTAGGGTTAGGGTTAGGGTTAGGTATATAGTGAGTTTACCACGATGGGGAATTCCCCAAACTCGAGGTTTCTGGAGAAGGGTAAGTGCTAGAGGTCTGAAATTTGGTACACAGGTAAGTCGGGCGATAGGATGAAGATGCTGTAAGTTTGGTCCGGATCCGACTTCCGGTTTGGGAGCTAGACCGGAAATGGACTTTATTTTGGCCATATCTCGGGCCAGGAAGGTCGTAGAAGGTCGGGGATTGGACAGGCGTGTTCCCCGTGGTCGAATTATGTCAGACGGAGGCGGTTTGCAAGGCTCTCCGAGGTCCAGATCCGGAGTTAAACGGGTTTGAACTTTCCCCATTGAAATGAATGGGCCAGCCAGCCAGCCAGCGGTTTTTGGTGAAATTTTCCAAAGTGTTTAGGGTTATGGTTTGGGAAATTCACCTACCTACAGAAATGTGTTTTAAGCACGTTTCAGGCCATTTGGAGTGGATTGGTAGTGCGTCTCAGGGACATTTTTGGGAAATCTGAGGAAATGATAGGTGGCGCTATCGAGCTAAAACTCTGGGATGGCGTTCTAGGGGCTGTTCTGAGCATCCTAGGCTTGTTTTTGTCTCGAAATTGCGCCATTTAAAAATGGTTAGGGTTAGGCTTAGGGCTAGGGTTAGGGCTAGGGTTAGGGCTAGGGGTTAGGTTAGGTATATAGTGAGTTTACCACGATGGGGAATTCCCCAAACTCGAGGTTTCTGGAGAAGGGTAAGTGCTAGAGGTCTGAAATTTGGTACACAGGTAAGTCGGGCGATAGGATGAAGATGCTGTAAGTTTGGTCCGGATCCGACTTCCGGTTTGGGAGCTAGACCGGAAATGGACTTTATTTTGGCCATATCTCGGGCTAGGAAGGTCGTAGAAGGTCGGGGATTGGACAGGCGTGTTCCCCGTGGTCGAATTATGTCAGACGGAGGCGGTTTGCAAGGCTCTCCGAGGTCCAGATCCGGAGTTAAACGGGTTTGAACTTTCCCCATTGAAATGAATGGGCCAGCCAGCCAGCCAGCGGTTTTTGGTGAAATTTTCCAAAGTGTTTAGGGTTATGGTTTGGGAAATTCACCTACCTACAGAAATAGGGTTAGGGTTAGGGTTAGGGTTAGGGTTAGGAGGAAGGGGATTTAATCCCGACGTCACGGACGTCAAGATTGAAGGCACTGTCCATCAATCCCTCTCATCCCGGGATCACCTCATCACCACTCCGTATCCGAGGGCTGAAAGAAGCCCAGGTTAGGGTTAGAACAGGTTAGGGTTAAGATTCGTTTAAAGCCAAATTTAGGGTTAGGATTAGGGCCCGGGTTAGGGTTAGGATTAGAGCCCGGGGTAGGGTTAAGATTAAGGCTAGGGTTAGGGTTAGGGTTAGGGTTAGGTATATAGTGAGTTTACCACGATGGGGAATTCCCCAAACTCGAGGTTTCTGGAGAAGGGTAAGTGCTAGAGGTCTGAAATTTGGTACACAGGTAAGTCGGGCGATAGGATGAAGATGCTGTAAGTTTGGTTAGGGTTAGGGTTAGGGTTAGGGTTAGGTATATAGTGAGTTTACCACGATGGGGAATTCCCCAAACTCGAGGTTTCTGGAGAAGGGTAAGTGCTAGAGGTCTGAAATTTGGTACACAGGTAAGTCGGGCGATAGGATGAAGATGCTGTAAGTTTGGTCCGGATCCGACTTCCGGTTTGGGAGCTAGACCGGAAATGGACTTTATTTTGGCCATATCTCGGGCCAGGAAGGTCGTAGAAGGTCGGGGATTGGACAGGCGTGTTCCCCGTGGTCGAATTATGTCAGACGGAGGCGGTTTGCAAGGCTCTCCGAGGTCCAGATCCGGAGTTAAACGGGTTTGAACTTTCCCCATTGAAATGAATGGGCCAGCCAGCCAGCCAGCGGTTTTTGGTGAAATTTTCCAAAGTGTTTAGGGTTATGGTTTGGGAAATTCACCTACCTACAGAAATGTGTTTTAAGCACGTTTCAGGCCATTTGGAGTGGATTGGTAGTGCGTCTCAGGGACATTTTTGGGAAATCTGAGGAAATGATAGGTGGCGCTATCGAGCTAAAACTCTGGGATGGCGTTCTAGGGGCTGTTCTGAGCATCCTAGGCTTGTTTTTGTCTCGAAATTGCGCCATTTAAAAATGGTTAGGGTTAGGCTTAGGGCTAGGGTTAGGGCTAGGGTTAGGGCTAGGGTTAGGTTAGGTATATAGTGAGTTTACCACGATGGGGGAATTCCCCAAACTCGAGGTTTCTGGAGAAGGGTAAGTGCTAGAGGTCTGAAATTTGGTACACAGGTAAGTCGGGCGATAGGATGAAGATGCTGTAAGTTTGGTCCGGATCCGACTTCCGGTTTGGGAGCTAGACCGGAAATGGACTTTATTTTGGCCATATCTCGGGCTAGGAAGGTCGTAGAAGGTCGGGGATTGGACAGGCGTGTTCCCCGTGGTCGAATTATGTCAGACGGAGGCGGTTTGCAAGGCTCTCCGAGGTCCAGATCCGGAGTTAAACGGGTTTGAACTTTCCCCATTGAAATGAATGGGCCAGCCAGCCAGCCAGCGGTTTTTGGTGAAATTTTCCAAAGTGTTTAGGGTTATGGTTTGGGAAATTCACCTACCTACAGAAATAGGGTTAGGGTTAGGGTTAGGGTTAGGGTTAGGAGGAAGGGGATTTAATCCCGACGTCACGGACGTCAAGATTGAAGGCACTGTCCATCAATCCCTCTCATCCCGGGATCACCTCATCACCACTCCGTATCCGAGGGCTGAAAGAAGCCCAGGTTAGGGTTAGAACAGGTTAGGGTTAAGATTCGTTTAAAGCCAAATTTAGGGTTAGGATTAGGGCCCGGGTTAGGGTTAGGATTAGAGCCCGGGGTAGGGTTAAGATTAAGGCTAGGGTTAGGGTTAGGGTTAGGGTTAGGTATATAGTGGGTTAGGGTTAGGGACAGAAATAGGTCTCCAACTCCTCCTAGGAGGGGTGGAAATGGCGCTGTCCATCCTCCTGGTGTCTCCCCGGAACTGGTCCCGCCCCTGGTTGGGCCTCTGACGGCGGTTGCCGTAGCGAACCACCGTCCAACGTCCGTCATCCATGGGTAAGTATTGTTGTTTTAATTATTTATGTATTTATTTTTTGTAAAAAATATTTTTATCTATGTATGTATTTGTGTATTTATGATGAAACGAAAAACTGGACCAAAAGTCCTTCAAGAAAGAAAAACAGACAAATTGTCTTCTCCAAAAAATATTTATTTTCAAAAGTAAAATCACAACTTGCAAACCCTGCAATCAATAAAAATAAAAAAATAAACATAAAAAATAAAATCAAAGAAAAGGTGCCCCTCGCGACGTTTCGGCCCTTAAAGGGGCCTTCTTCAGGCTGGGCACAAAAAACTTGCTAAATGCTAAAGCGCTAATATATCCAGTGGGTATTAAGAACAGGAGATGTTGTCCCTCTGAGTGCACAAAGCAAAGTGAGCTCTCCAGAAACCGGAGCTCTATTTATACTCCGCCTCTCTCTCTCTGGGGCGGTTACTTTCAGTTTTGTAGAACAAGCGTTCGTCTATCGCTTTTTTTTAACACATTCGTTTTTTAACAAAATGAGGTATATTAACACGGATTTTAACTGTTTTTTAACCAAAAATCATATCTACAAACAGTTTTTAATGTTTTTAATGTTTTTAATTATTTATTAATCTATAAATTTTTAACCTGTTTTTTTAATCCTATATAAATGTTTTTATACATTCTATCCCGTATCTATCTATAGACAAGATGAAATTAAATCCTAACAAGGAAAAGTGAAACCAACAATGAAGAAAAACAATAAAGAAGAACAAATTGAGTTTGGGGTCAAGGGTCACCCTTAGGAATTTTAAAGTATAATTAGGGTCACTTGGGTTAGTTTTAGGGCCAAATTAGACTGAGGTTAGGATTAAGGCCAGATTAGGGTTAGGGTTCAGTTTAGGGCTAGATTAGACTGAGGTTATGTTTAAAGACAGATTAGGGTTAGGGCCAGATTAGGTTGAGGTTAGGTTTAGGGTAGATTAAACTGAGGTTAGGTTTAGGGCCAGATTAGGGTTAGGTTTAGGGCCAGATTAGACTGAGGTTAGGTTTAGGGCAGATTACACTGAGGTTAGGTCTAGGGCCAGATTAGGGTTAGGTTTAGGGCCAGGTTAGGGTTAGGTTTAGGGCCAGGTTAGGGTTAGGTTTAGGGCCAGATTAGACTGAGGTTAGGGTTAGGGCAGATTTCACTGGGGTTAGGTTTAGGGCCAGATTAGGGTTAGGGTTAGGTTTTTAGGGCCAGGTTAAGGTTAGGTTTAGGGCCAGATTCGACTGAGGTTTGGTTTAGGGCAGATTTCACTGAGGTTAGGTTTAGGGCCAGATTAGGGTTAGGGTTAGGGCCAGGTTAGGGTTAGGTTTAGGGCCAAATTAGACTGAGGTTAGGTTTAGGGCCAGATTAGGGTTAGGGTTAGGGCCAGGTTAAGGTTAGGGCTAAATCAATTCTTCATATTTAATCCAAACGGCTCCCTTGTCTCCAACCAATAAATCCACCTCTTCTCCATCTTCTTGCGTTCCCAGTCTGTCCAAGTGTCGCTCCTCTGTAGGCCAGCAATTCTCAACGATTCATATCCATGCAATAAAAAATGTTGTACAACCAACGTGTGTACTTGTAATTTGTTTTTAACATTGTATCTATGTTGCGTCAATCGTGTAAATAAAGAATTTTTGTCTCTCCAACATACATTTTGCTACATTTGGCACAACACAAAACATATACACAATTGCAGGATCTGGTAGCAAAAGATTGCGAAATTCTGAAAACTCTTCCCTCTTTGGCACTCTTAATGAATTTTAATTTAAGAAAATTTTGTATAAATTTTTGTGATTTGCTAACCCGTAAAGACGGTAATTTAGCAAACACCAAGAGATCTTTCAAATTTTTATTTTTCCTGTATGCCGAAAGGACCTTGAAATTAGGCAGTAGTTCCAAACCACCAATTTTTTTATAATTATTTTTCCATTTTGAATTTAATGTTTTGCTAGTTGAATCAAAGGTTGTTATTAGAGGGATCAAATTTTTTTCAGTTTTTTCTTTTTTGTTTTTGAAGTTTTTTAATACTTTCTTTAAAAATTGCCTTGAATATCCCCTTAGGCGAAGTGCCTTAAAGAGAATAGTGACCGCTTTCTGAAAATCCTCGGTCCTAGTGCAAATCCGATCAAATCTCAATAATTGGGATTTAACTAATCCTGCAAATGTGTGTCGTGGATGGAAGCTTGACATGGACAACAGTGCATGCAAATCAGTTTTTTAAAGAAAACTTTTATATCTAAACTCCGAGTAGACTCAAAATCCTCCGCTTTATACACCGTAGTGTCTAAAAAGTCAATCGATTGTTCCTGAATGTCAGCTTCCATTTGAATTGAAAGGTCATGAGAGTTCAACACACACACAAATTCCAAAAATTCCGCTTCCGTTCCTTCCCAAATTCCCCATACATCATCCAAATAACGAAAATAATACAGAGGCTTTTTTGGGCATTTTACAAAAACTTCCTCCTCCCAGATGGCCATAAAAATATTGGCATATGCCGGGCGAATCGTTTCCCCATAGCCGTGCCCTTGATCTGGAGGTAAAATTGTCCATCAAACTCAAAATCATTACGTTTTAAATTAATTTCCAACAATTGGAGCAATTCTTCATCCGGTCTCCTGGGATCTGGATACCTCGAGAACATCTTTTTCACCGCCAAAATTCCTGCCTCAATATCAATATTTGTATACAAACTTGTCACATCCATCGAAAAGAAATAAAATTTTAAAGGGACCTCGAGATTTTTAACCAATTCAACAAAATGATATGTATCTTTTACATATGCCGGATGTTTGTCAGACAAAGGTTTCAAGTAGTAATCCAAAAATTCCGCTGTAAAATACGTCTCACTCCCACAATCTGAGACTATTGGCCTCCCTTTAGGAATTTGAAATGGAACAGTCCAAGTACTCGGGTCCTTATGAATTTTTGGGAGAATATAAAACCTGCGTTCCCTGGGTTGAATGTCCCCTTTTAAATAATGAAATTGTTTTAAATTTATGAATTTTTTCTTTTTCAATTTTGTTAAAATCTGATCAACTAAAGGAATTGTTTCCATGAAAATTGGTCTGTCTAATTTTTTATAGTAGGTTTGATCACTTAATTGTCTTTTGGCTTCGTAAATGTATTGTTCTCGGTCCAAAATAACTACTGCTGAACCTTTGTCAGCCGGTTTAATTATGATATTTTTTAATCTTTTTAATTCAAATAGTGCATGAATTTCGTTTGTTTTTAAATTTGGAGTCTCATTACATGAACTGTAGAAGTTTTTAAAGTCTTTTTATCTTTTTTAATCAAGGTTTGAATTTCTGGGTCAATTTCACTAAATGATGGAGTCCAAATCGAAGGTCCAACAAAAGGTATCTTATCTTTGTGTGCCGAATTTTTAAAGTAATCTGCTAATTTAATTTTACGATGATAATTTTGCATATCCGATAATAATTGTAATTTGTGATCTCTGTCCCTACGTAAACATGGTACAAAGGTCAACCCTTTGCTCAAAAGGTCATGCTGTGACCTTGACAATTTAAATTTTTGTGCGAGAACCACCACATTCTGTGAGAGAAGAGGTGGAGGTGATTCTACATCCCCCCTCTGCTAAAAGACTTACAGGGGAGGCCAGTTTAACTCCCTCCACCAGTGCTGAAACATAGCCTTACCTGTCTCTCCAGTCCAGTGAATGTCGTCCACTTCCGTCTGGAACAGATGGCTTGGTAAGGGTTGGATAAATCCCATGTTTCGGCGGATGTGCTCGTTGAGGGTCTGCAGGTTGAGCTGCTCCTCCATCGGCAGGTTGGTTGAATAGTTGAGCATCGGGATCCGAACCTCTGCATAGGGGAACTTCTTTTTCGCTGATCTGACGGCCCCCTGCAGGTTCTTGATGGTTGTTTCTTTGGACTTGTTCTCCCTGGAGTTGATTCCGAATGACAGAATGATCTTTTCCACCACGATGTTCCTAGGTGGACAGGCCTTTTCAATCAGCGCCTGGGCGTGGCGAAAATGTCCTTCTGGAAAAGCCTCAATCTGTAAATCCCGACAGGAATGTTCTGGCAATAGGCCCAAATTGGAATCTCCCATAAACAGCCATTTTTTCTCCACCACCAGATTCCAGTCCGTGAGCTTCCTCTGGGTGTAGATGTGTCTCCTCGGCCGGAACCTCCCCGGCTGAAGTCCGTCAGGCAGCTGGGTCCGGTGGTTTCCTCGTCCTCTTTGAGATCCCCACGGATGTGGGCGACCTGCTGGACCAACGAGCCGGTTCCCTGGTTTGGGGACCCTGAGGTAAGTAGGGGACTAAGATCCAGGTTGAAGTCTCGGACTGAGGAAAATTCCTCTTCAGCGTCCCCCCTCACTTCGTCCAGTGTGAATAAATCCCTCATGGATTCTTGAGGTGAGTCCGTCCTGGAGGTTTCTTCAAGTGGGATGAAGTTGATCAGGTCCTGTTCCTCTCGCTCCAATGATAGATCTTCCCCCTCCAGAAAAACTGCCCTTGCTCTTCTCTGAACAGACCTTTGTTGACAGGGAACCTGGTACCAGGGAAGTTCTCCCTCCTCGTCCTCGTCCTCCGAATAAGGCGTGGAAGTGGCCTGTGCGGTCCTTTGTTGACAGGGAACCTGGTACCAGGGAAGTTCTCTCTCCTCGTCCTCGTCCTCCGAATAAGGCGTGGCAGTGGCCTGTGCGGTCCTTGACCTACCTGTTGGACGTGCTTCGTCCGGAGGCCTTGAGAACCGCGTCGTTGATGGTTCCCCTTGGAACCTCACCAATCGTCTGGATTCCTCAGGTGACGTCTGGACTGCCGTCGTCACCGTTCCCGGTCTAGATGGTCGTGGTTGCTCCGTTGCCGGTCTTGATGGTCGCGGTCGTTCCGATGCCGGTCTTGACGTTCGCGGTTGCACCTTTTGGCCTTCTGTCGCAACCACTCGTGCGGTGATCAGTGCTTCTGCATGCTCAATGGCGTCTCGGGTCAGGCGCTGCAAACTCCTCCTCGCCCATCTGACCGAGACTTGGAACGCTGCCCTCCAGTTCGGAATCAGGAGTTCTTCCAGCTCCTGAAGGGTTTGGTCTAGGCCCTCTTTATAGTGGTCCATCAAGATGGTCAAGGTGTTGTACCCCCAGTTCTCTGCGTTTCCCTGAATCATCTGCATTGTCTGGGGTGTAGGGACTGCAGGTCTAATCATTGTTGTCAACTCCTCAACCATTCTGGAAATCATCCGTGGTCCTTCTTTTCCATCTTTCGGAGCGACGTTCTGCAGGTGGTGGACCAACTTGATGACCGTAAACATCTTCTTGAAAAGATGTCGTTGCTGTGAATCCGCAGGTTGTCGTAAGACACCTTCCTCTTCCCTATCCTGTGAGGATTCCTGGCGAAAACGTGGTCCCACGTCTTCTCTACGGCCCCATCTTGGCCCAAAGGTTTGTGGTCTAGGACCATTGTAGCGGGAGAACCTAGGTGGAGGAGCGGGCCGGCTAGGGACAGAAATAGGTCTCCAACTCCTCCTAGGAGGGGTGGAAATGGCGCTGTCCATCCTCCTGGTGTCTCCCCGGAACTGGTCCCGCCCCTGGTTGGGCCTCTGACGGCGGTTGCCGTAGCGAACCACCGTCCAACGTCCGTCATCCATGGGTAAGTATTGTTGTTTTAATTATTTATGTATTTATTTTTTGTAAAAAATATTTTTATCTATGTATGTATTTGTGTATTTATGATGAAACGAAAAACTGGACCAAAAGTCCTTCAAGAAAGAAAAGACAGACAAATTGTCTTCTCCAAAAAATATTTATTTTTCAAAAGACAGTAAAATCACAACTTGCAAACCCTGCAATCAATAAAAATAAAAAAATAAACATAAAAAATAAAATCAAAGAAAAGGTGCCCCTCGCGACGTTTCGGCCCTTAAAGGGGCCTTCTTCAGGCTGGGCACAAAAAACTTGCTAAATGCTAAAGCGCTAATATATCCAGTGGGTATTAAGAACAGGAGATGTTGTCCCTCTGAGTGCACAAAGCAAAGTGAGCTCTCCAGAAACCGGAGCTCTATTTATACTCCGCCTCTCTCTCTCTGGGGCGGTTACTTTCAGTTTTGTAGAACAAGCGTTCGTCTATCGCTTTTTTTTAACACATTCGTTTTTTAACAAAATGAGGTATATTAACACGGATTTTAACTGTTTTTTAACCAAAAATCATATCTACAAACAGTTTTTAATGTTTTTAATGTTTTTAATTATTTATTAATCTATAAATTTTTAACCTGTTTTTTAATCCTATATAAATGTTTTTATACATTCTATCCCGTATCTATCTATAGACAAGATGAAATTAAATCCTAACAAGGAAAAGTGAAACCAACAATGAAGAAAAACAATAAAGAAGAACAAATTGAGTTTGGGGTCAAGGGTCACCCTTAGGAATTTTAAAGTATAATTAGGGTCACTTGGGTTAGTTTTAGGGCCAAATTAGACTGAGGTTAGGATTAAGGCCAGATTAGGGTTAGGGTTCAGTTTAGGGCTAGATTAGACTGAGGTTATGTTTAAAGACAGATTAGGGTTAGGGCCAGATTAGGTTGAGGTTAGGTTTAGGGTAGATTAAACTGAGGTTAGGTTTAGGGCCAGATTAGGGTTAGGTTTAGGGCCAGATTAGACTGAGGTTAGGTTTAGGGCAGATTACACTGAGGTTAGGTCTAGGGCCAGATTAGGGTTAGGTTTAGGGCCAGGTTAGGGTTAGGTTTAGGGCCAGGTTAGGGTTAGGTTTAGGGCCAGATTAGACTGAGGTTAGGGTTAGGGCAGATTTCACTGGGGTTAGGTTTAGGGCCAGATTAGGGTTAGGGTTAGGTTTTAGGGCCAGGTTAAGGTTAGGTTTAGGGCCAGATTCGACTGAGGTTTGGTTTAGGGCAGATTTCACTGAGGTTAGGTTTAGGGCCAGATTAGGGTTAGGGTTAGGGCCAGGTTAGGGTTAGGTTTAGGGCCAAATTAGACTGAGGTTAGGTTTAGGGCCAGATTAGGGTTAGGGTTAGGGCCAGGTTAAGGTTAGGGCTAAATCAATTCTTCATATTTAATCCAAACGGCTCCCTTGTCTCCAACCAATAAATCCACCTCTTCTCCATCTTCTTGCGTTCCCAGTCTGTCCAAGTGTCGCTCCTCTGTAGGCCAGCAATTCTCAACGATTCATATCCATGCAATAAAAAATGTTGTACAACCAACGTGTGTACTTGTAATTTGTTTTTAACATTGTATCTATGTTGCGTCAATCGTGTAAATAAAGAATTTTTTGTCTCTCCAACATACATTTTGCTACATTTGGCACAACACAAAACATATACACAATTGCAGGATCTGGTAGCAAAAGATTGCGAAATTCTGAAAACTCTTCCCTCTTTGGCACTCTTAATGAATTTTAATTTAAGAAAATTTTGTATAAATTTTTGTGATTTGCTAACCCGTAAAGACGGTAATTTAGCAAACACCAAGAGATCTTTCAAATTTTTATTTTTCCTGTATGCCGAAAGGACCTTGAAATTAGGCAGTAGTTCCAAACCACCAATTTTTTTATAATTATTTTTCCATTTTGAATTTAATGTTTTGCTAGTTGAATCAAAGGTTGTTATTAGAGGGATCAAATTTTTTTCAGTTTTTTCTTTTTTGTTTTTGAAGTTTTTTAATACTTTCTTTAAAAATTGCCTTGAATATCCCCTTTGGCGAAGTGCCTTAAAGAGAATAGTGACCGCTTTCTGAAAATCCTCGGTCCTAGTGCAAATCCGATCAAATCTCAATAATTGGGATTTAACTAATCCTGCAAATGTGTGTCGTGGATGGAAGCTTGACATGGACAACAGTGCATGCAAATCAGTTTTTTTAAAGAAAACTTTTATATCTAAACTCCGAGTAGACTCAAAATCCTCCGCTTTATACACCGTAGTGTCTAAAAAGTCAATCGATTGTTCCTGAATGTCAGCTTCCATTTGAATTGAAAGGTCATGAGAGTTCAACACACACACAAATTCCAAAAATTCCGCTTCCGTTCCTTCCCAAATTCCCCATACATCATCCAAATAACGAAAATAATACAGAGGCTTTTTTGGGCATTTTACAAAAACTTCCTCCTCCCAGATGGCCATAAAAATATTGGCATATGCCGGGGCGAATCGTTTCCCCATAGCCGTGCCCTTGATCTGGAGGTAAAATTGTCCATCAAACTCAAAATCATTACGTTTTAAATTAATTTCCAACAATTGGAGCAATTCTTCATCCGGTCTCCTGGGATCTGGATACCTCGAGAACATCTTTTTCACCGCCAAAATTCCTGCCTCAATATCAATATTTGTATACAAACTTGTCACATCCATCGAAAAGAAATAAAATTTTAAAGGGACCTCGAGATTTTTAACCAATTCAACAAAATGATATGTATCTTTTACATATGCCGGATGTTTGTCAGACAAAGGTTTCAAGTAGTAATCCAAAAATTCCGCTGTAAAATACGTCTCACTCCCACAATCTGAGACTATTGGCCTCCCTTTAGGAATTTGAAATGGAACAGTCCAAGTACTCGGGTCCTTATGAATTTTTGGGAGAATATAAAACCTGCGTTCCCTGGGTTGAATGTCCCCTTTTAAATAATGAAATTGTTTTAAATTTATGAATTTTTTCTTTTTCAATTTTGTTAAAATCTGATCAACTAAAGGAATTGTTTCCATGAAAATTGGTCTGTCTAATTTTTTATAGTAGGTTTGATCACTTAATTGTCTTTTGGCTTCGTAAATGTATTGTTCTCGGTCCAAAATAACTACTGCTGAACCTTTGTCAGCCGGTTTAATTATGATATTTTTTAATCTTTTTAATTCAAATAGTGCATGAATTTCGTTTGTTTTTAAATTTGGAGTCTCATTACATGAACTGTAGAAGTTTTTAAAGTCTTTTTTATCTTTTTTAATCAAGGTTTGAATTTCTGGGTCAATTTCACTAAATGATGGAGTCCAAATCGAAGGTCCAACAAAAGGTATCTTATCTTTGTGTGCCGAATTTTTAAAGTAATCTGCTAATTTAATTTTACGATGATAATTTTGCATATCCGATAATAATTGTAATTTGTGATCTCTGTCCCTACGTAAACATGGTACAAAGGTCAACCCTTTGCTCAAAAGGTCATGCTGTGACCTTGACAATTTAAATTTTTGTGCGAGAACCACCACATTCTGTGAGAGAAGAGGTGGAGGTGATTCTACATCCCCCTCTGCTAAAAGACTTACAGGGGAGGCCAGTTTAACTCCCTCCACCAGTGCTGAAACATAGCCTTACCTGTCTCTCCAGTCCAGTGAATGTCGTCCACTTCCGTCTGGAACAGATGGCTTGGTAAGGGTTGGATAAATCCCATGTTTCGGCGGATGTGCTCGTTGAGGGTCTGCAGGTTGAGCTGCTCCTCCATCGGCAGGTTGGTTGAATAGTTGAGCATCGGGATCCGAACCTCTGCATAGGGGAACTTCTTTTTCGCTGATCTGACGGCCCCCTGCAGGTTCTTGATGGTTGTTTCTTTGGACTTGTTCTCCCTGGAGTTGATTCCGAATGACAGAATGATCTTTTCCACCACGATGTTCCTAGGTGGACAGGCCTTTTCAATCAGCGCCTGGGCGTGGCGAAAATGTCCTTCTGGAAAAGCCTCAATCTGTAAATCCCGACAGGAATGTTCTGGCAATAGGCCCAAATTGGAATCTCCCATAAACAGCCATTTTTTCTCCACCACCAGATTCCAGTCCGTGAGCTTCCTCTGGGTGTAGATGTGTCTCCTCGGCCGGAACCTCCCCCGGCTGAAGTCCGTCAGGCAGCTGGGTCCGGTGGTTTCCTCGTCCTCTTTGAGATCCCCACGGATGTGGGCGACCTGCTGGACCAACGAGCCGGTTCCCTGGTTTGGGGACCCTGAGGTAAGTAGGGGACTAAGATCCAGGTTGAAGTCTCGGACTGAGGAAAATTCCTCTTCAGCGTCCCCCCTCACTTCGTCCAGTGTGAATAAATCCCTCATGGATTCTTGAGGTGAGTCCGTCCTGGAGGTTTCTTCAAGTGGGATGAAGTTGATCAGGTCCTGTTCCTCTCGCTCCAATGATAGATCTTCCCCCTCCAGAAAAACTGCCCTTGCTCTTCTCTGAACAGACCTTTGTTGACAGGGAACCTGGTACCAGGGAAGTTCTCCCTCCTCGTCCTCGTCCTCCGAATAAGGCGTGGAAGTGGCCTGTGCGGTCCTTTGTTGACAGGGAACCTGGTACCAGGGAAGTTCTCTCTCCTCGTCCTCGTCCTCCGAATAAGGCGTGGCAGTGGCCTGTGCGGTCCTTGACCTACCTGTTGGACGTGCTTCGTCCGGAGGCCTTGAGAACCGCGTCGTTGATGGTTCCCCTTGGAACCTCACCAATCGTCTGGATTCCTCAGGTGACGCTCTGGACTGCCGTCGTCACCGTTCCCGGTCTAGATGGTCGTGGTTGCTCCGTTGCCGGTCTTGATGGTCGCGGTCGTTCCGATGCCGGTCTTGACGTTCGCGGTTGCACCTTTTGGCCTTCTGTCGCAACCACTCGTGCGGTGATCAGTGCTTCTGCATGCTCAATGGCGTCTCGGGTCAGGCGCTGCAAACTCCTCCTCGCCCATCTGACCGAGACTTGGAACGCTGCCCTCCAGTTCGGAATCAGGAGTTCTTCCAGCTCCTGAAGGGTTTGGTCTAGGCCCTCTTTATAGTGGTCCATCAAGATGGTCAAGGTGTTGTACCCCCAGTTCTCTGCGTTTCCCTGAATCATCTGCATTGTCTGGGGTGTAGGGACTGCAGGTCTAATCATTGTTGTCAACTCCTCAACCATTCTGGAAATCATCCGTGGTCCTTCTTTTCCATCTTTCGGAGCGACGTTCTGCAGGTGGTGGACCAACTTGATGACCGTAAACATCTTCTTGAAAAGATGTCGTTGCTGTGAATCCGCAGGTTGTCGTAAGACACCTTCCTCTTCCCTATCCTGTGAGGATTCCTGGCGAAAACGTGGTCCCACGTCTTCTCTACGGCCCCATCTTGGCCCAAAGGTTTGTGGTCTAGGACCATTGTAGCGGGAGAACCTAGGTGGAGGAGCGGGCCGGCTAGGGACAGAAATAGGTCTCCAACTCCTCCTAGGAGGGGTGGAAATGGCGCTGTCCATCCTCCTGGTGTCTCCCCGGAACTGGTCCCGCCCCTGGTTGGGCCTCTGACGGCGGTTGCCGTAGCGAACCACCGTCCAACGTCCGTCATCCATGGGTAAGTATTGTTGTTTTAATTATTTATGTATTTATTTTTTGTAAAAAATATTTTTATCTATGTATGTATTTGTGTATTTATGATGAAACGAAAAACTGGACCAAAAGTCCTTCAAGAAAGAAAAACAGACAAATTGTCTTCTCCAAAAAATATTTATTTTCAAAAGTAAAATCACAACTTGCAAACCCTGCAATCAATAAAAATAAAAAAATAAACATAAAAAATAAAATCAAAGAAAAGGTGCCCCTCGCGACGTTTCGGCCCTTAAAGGGGCCTTCTTCAGGCTGGGCACAAAAAACTTGCTAAATGCTAAAGCGCTAATATATCCAGTGGGTATTAAGAACAGGAGATGTTGTCCCTCTGAGTGCACAAAGCAAAGTGAGCTCTCCAGAAACCGGAGCTCTATTTATACTCCGCCTCTCTCTCTCTGGGGCGGTTACTTTCAGTTTTGTAGAACAAGCGTTCGTCTATCGCTTTTTTTTAACACATTCGTTTTTTAACAAAATGAGGTATATTAACACGGATTTTAACTGTTTTTTAACCAAAAATCATATCTACAAACAGTTTTTAATGTTTTTAATGTTTTTAATTATTTATTAATCTATAAATTTTTAACCTGTTTTTTAATCCTATATAAATGTTTTTATACATTCTATCCCGTATCTATCTATAGACAAGATGAAATTAAATCCTAACAAGGAAAAGTGAAACCAACAATGAAGAAAAACAATAAAGAAGAACAAATTGAGTTTGGGGTCAAGGGTCACCCTTAGGAATTTTAAAGTATAATTAGGGTCACTTGGGTTAGTTTTAGGGCCAAATTAGACTGAGGTTAGGATTAAGGCCAGATTAGGGTTAGGGTTCAGTTTAGGGCTAGATTAGACTGAGGTTATGTTTAAAGACAGATTAGGGTTAGGGCCAGATTAGGTTGAGGTTAGGTTTAGGGTAGATTAAACTGAGGTTAGGTTTAGGGCCAGATTAGGGTTAGGTTTAGGGCCAGATTAGACTGAGGTTAGGTTTAGGGCAGATTACACTGAGGTTAGGTCTAGGGCCAGATTAGGGTTAGGTTTAGGGCCAGGTTAGGGTTAGGTTTAGGGCCAGGTTAGGGTTAGGTTTAGGGCCAGATTAGACTGAGGTTAGGGTTAGGGCAGATTTCACTGGGGTTAGGTTTAGGGCCAGATTAGGGTTAGGGTTAGGTTTTTAGGGCCAGGTTAAGGTTAGGTTTAGGGCCAGATTCGACTGAGGTTTGGTTTAGGGCAGATTTCACTGAGGTTAGGTTTAGGGCCAGATTAGGGTTAGGGTTAGGGCCAGGTTAGGGTTAGGTTTAGGGCCAAATTAGACTGAGGTTAGGTTTAGGGCCAGATTAGGGTTAGGGTTAGGGCCAGGTTAAGGTTAGGGCTAGGGTTAGGGTTAGGGTTAGGGTTAGGGTTAGGGTTAGGGTTAGGGTTAGGTATATAGTGAGTTTACCACGATGGGGAATTCCCCAAACTCGAGGTTTCTGGAGAAGGGTAAGTGCTAGAGGTCTGAAATTTGGTACACAGGTAAGTCGGGCGATAGGATGAAGATGCTGTAAGTTTGGTCCGGATCCGACTTCCGGTTTGGGAGCTAGACCGGAAATGGACTTTATTTTGGCCATATCTCGGGCTAGGAAGGTCGGGGATTGGACAGGCGTGTTCCCCGTGGTCGAATTATGTCAGACGGAGGCGGTTTGCAAGGCTCTCCGAGGTCCAGATCCGGAGTTAAACGGGTTTGAACTTTCCCCATTGAAATGAATGGGCCAGCCAGCCAGCCAGCGGTTTTTGGTGAAATTTTCCAAAGTGTTTAGGGTTATGGTTTGGGAAATTCACCTACCTACAGAAATGTGTTTTAAGCACGTTTCAGGCCATTTGGAGTGGATTGGTAGTGCGTCTCAGGGACATTTTGGGGAAATCTGAGGAAATGATAGGTGGCGCTATCGAGCTAAAACTCTGGGATGGCGTTCTAGGGGCTGTTCTGAGCATCCTAGGCTTGTTTTTGTCTCGAAATTGCGCCATTTAAAAATGGTTAGGGTTAGGCTTAGGGCTAGGGTTAGGGCTAGGGTTAGGGCTAGGGTTAGGTTAGGTATATAGTGAGTTTACCACGATGGGGAATTCCCCAAACTCGAGGTTTCTGGAGAAGGGTAAGTGCTAGAGGTCTGAAATTTGGTACACAGGTAAGTCGGGCGATAGGATGAAGATGCTGTAAGTTTGGTCCGGATCCGACTTCCGGTTTGGGAGCTAGACCGGAAATGGACTTTATTTTGGCCATATCTCGGGCTAGGAAGGTCGTAGAAGGTCGGGGATTGGGTTAGGGTTAGGGTTAGGGTTAGGTATATAGTGAGTTTACCACGATGGGGAATTCCCCAAACTCGAGGTTTCTGGAGAAGGGTAAGTGCTAGAGGTCTGAAATTTGGTACACAGGTAAGTCGGGCGATAGGATGAAGATGCTGTAAGTTTGGTTAGGGTTAGGGTTAGGGTTAGGTGGAGAAGGGTTAGGGTTAGGGTTAGGTTAGGGTTAGGGTTAGGGTTAGGGTTAGGGTTAGGGTTAGGTATATAGTGAGTTTACCACGATGGGGAATTCCCCAAACTCGAGGTTTCTGGAGAAGGGTAAGTGCTAGAGGTCTGAAATTTGGTACACAGGTAAGTCGGGCGATAGGATGAAGATGCTGTAAGTTTGGTCCGGATCCGACTTCCGGTTTGGGAGCTAGACCGGAAATGGACTTTATTTTGGCCATATCTCGGGCTAGGAAGGTCGGGGATTGGACAGGCGTGTTCCCCGTGGTCGAATTATGTCAGACGGAGGCGGTTTGCAAGGCTCTCCGAGGTCCAGATCCGGAGTTAAACGGGTTTGAACTTTCCCCATTGAAATGAATGGGCCAGCCAGCCAGCCAGCGGTTTTTGGTGAAATTTTCCAAAGTGTTTAGGGTTATGGTTTGGGAAATTCACCTACCTACAGAAATGTGTTTTAAGCACGTTTCAGGCCATTTGGAGTGGATTGGTAGTGCGTCTCAGGGACATTTTGGGGAAATCTGAGGAAATGATAGGTGGCGCTATCGAGCTAAAACTCTGGGATGGCGTTCTAGGGGCTGTTCTGAGCATCCTAGGCTTGTTTTTGTCTCGAAATTGCGCCATTTAAAAATGGTTAGGGTTAGGCTTAGGGCTAGGGTTAGGGCTAGGGTTAGGGCTAGGGTTAGGTTAGGTATATAGTGAGTTTACCACGATGGGGAATTCCCCAAACTCGAGGTTTCTGGAGAAGGGTAAGTGCTAGAGGTCTGAAATTTGGTACACAGGTAAGTCGGGCGATAGGATGAAGATGCTGTAAGTTTGGTCCGGATCCGACTTCCGGTTTGGGAGCTAGACCGGAAATGGACTTTATTTTGGCCATATCTCGGGCTAGGAAGGTCGGGGATTGGACAGGCGTGTTCCCCGTGGTCGAATTATGTCAGACGGAGGCGGTTTGCAAGGCTCTCCGAGGTCCAGATCCGGAGTTAAACGGGTTTGAACTTTCCCCATTGAAATGAATGGGCCAGCCAGCCAGCCAGCGGTTTTGGTGAAATTTTCCAAAGTGTTTAGGGTTATGGTTTGGGAAATTCACCTACCTACAGAAATGTGTTTTAAGCACGTTTCAGGCCATTTGGAGTGGATTGGTAGTGCGTCTCAGGGACATTTTGGGGAAATCTGAGGAAATGATAGGTGGCGCTATCGAGCTAAAACTCTGGGATGGCGTTCTAGGGGCTGTTCTGAGCATCCTAGGCTTGTTTTTGTCTCGAAATTGCGCCATTTAAAAATGGTTAGGGTTAGGCTTAGGGCTAGGGTTAGGGCTAGGGTTAGGGCTAGGGTTAGGTTAGGTATATAGTGAGTTTACCACGATGGGGAATTCCCCAAACTCGAGGTTTCTGGAGAAGGGTAAGTGCTAGAGGTCTGAAATTTGGTACACAGGTAAGTCGGGCGATAGGATGAAGATGCTGTAAGTTTGGTCCGGATCCGACTTCCGGTTTGGGAGCTAGACCGGAAATGGACTTTATTTTGGCCATATCTCGGGCTAGGAAGGTCGGGGATTGGACAGGCGTGTTCCCCGTGGTCGAATTATGTCAGACGGAGGCGGTTTGCAAGGCTCTCCGAGGTCCAGATCCGGAGTTAAACGGGTTTGAACTTTCCCCATTGAAATGAATGGGCCAGCCAGCCAGCCAGCGGTTTTTGGTGAAATTTTCCAAAGTGTTTAGGGTTATGGTTTGGGAAATTCACCTACCTACAGAAATGTGTTTTAAGCACGTTTCAGGCCATTTGGAGTGGATTGGTAGTGCGTCTCAGGGACATTTTGGGGAAATCTGAGGAAATGATAGGTGGCGCTATCGAGCTAAAACTCTGGGATGGCGTTCTAGGGGCTGTTCTGAGCATCCTAGGCTTGTTTTTGTCTCGAAATTGCGCCATTTAAAAATGGTTAGGGTTAGGCTTAGGGCTAGGGTTAGGGCTAGGGTTAGGGCTAGGGTTAGGTTAGGTATATAGTGAGTTTACCACGATGGGGGAATTCCCCAAACTCGAGGTTTCTGGAGAAGGGTAAGTGCTAGAGGTCTGAAATTTGGTACACAGGTAAGTCGGGCGATAGGATGAAGATGCTGTAAGTTTGGTCCGGATCCGACTTCCGGTTTGGGAGCTAGACCGGAAATGGACTTTATTTTGGCCATATCTCGGGCTAGGAAGGTCGGGGATTGGACAGGCGTGTTCCCCGTGGTCGAATTATGTCAGACGGAGGCGGTTTGCAAGGCTCTCCGAGGTCCAGATCCGGAGTTAAACGGGTTTGAACTTTCCCCATTGAAATGAATGGGCCAGCCAGCCAGCCAGCGGTTTTTGGTGAAATTTTCCAAAGTGTTTAGGGTTATGGTTTGGGAAATTCACCTACCTACAGAAATGTGTTTTAAGCACGTTTCAGGCCATTTGGAGTGGATTGGTAGTGCGTCTCAGGGACATTTTGGGGAAATCTGAGGAAATGATAGGTGGCGCTATCGAGCTAAAACTCTGGGATGGCGTTCTAGGGGGCTGTTCTGAGCATCCTAGGCTTGTTTTTGTCTCGAAATTGCGCCATTTAAAAATGGTTAGGGTTAGGCTTAGGGCTAGGGTTAGGGCTAGGGTTAGGGCTAGGGTTAGGTTAGGTATATAGTGAGTTTACCACGATGGGGAATTCCCCAAACTCGAGGTTTCTGGAGAAGGGTAAGTGCTAGAGGTCTGAAATTTGGTACACAGGTAAGTCGGGCGATAGGATGAAGATGCTGTAAGTTTGGTCCGGATCCGACTTCCGGTTTGGGAGCTAGACCGGAAATGGACTTTATTTTGGCCATATCTCGGGCTAGGAAGGTCGTAGAAGGTCGGGGATTGGGTTAGGGTTAGGGTTAGGGTTAGGTATATAGTGAGTTTACCACGATGGGGAATTCCCCAAACTCGAGGTTTCTGGAGAAGGGTAAGTGCTAGAGGTCTGAAATTTGGTACACAGGTAAGTCGGGCGATAGGATGAAGATGCTGTAAGTTTGGTTAGGGTTAGGGTTAGGGTTAGGTGGAGAAGGGTTAGGGTTAGGGTTAGGGTTAGGGTTAGGTATATAGTGAGTTAGGGTTAGGGTTAGGGTTAGGGTTAGGGTTAGGGTTAGGTTAGGGTTAGGGTTAGGGTTAGGGTTAGGGTTAGGGTTAGGTATATAGTGAGTTTACCACGATGGGGAATTCCCCAAACTCGAGGTTTCTGGAGAAGGGTAAGTGCTAGAGGTCTGAAATTTGGTACACAGGTAAGTCGGGCGATAGGATGAAGATGCTGTAAGTTTGGTCCGGATCCGACTTCCGGTTTGGGAGCTAGACCGGAAATGGACTTTATTTTGGCCATATCTCGGGCTAGGAAGGTCGGGGATTGGACAGGCGTGTTCCCCGTGGTCGAATTATGTCAGACGGAGGCGGTTTGCAAGGCTCTCCGAGGTCCAGATCCGGAGTTAAACGGGTTTGAACTTTCCCCATTGAAATGAATGGGCCAGCCAGCCAGCCAGCGGTTTTTGGTGAAATTTTCCAAAGTGTTTAGGGTTATGGTTTGGGAAATTCACCTACCTACAGAAATGTGTTTTAAGCACGTTTCAGGCCATTTGGAGTGGATTGGTAGTGCGTCTCAGGGACATTTTGGGGAAATCTGAGGAAATGATAGGTGGCGCTATCGAGCTAAAACTCTGGGATGGCGTTCTAGGGGCTGTTCTGAGCATCCTAGGCTTGTTTTTTGTCTCGAAATTGCGCCATTTAAAAATGGTTAGGGTTAGGCTTAGGGCTAGGGTTAGGGCTAGGGTTAGGGCTAGGGTTAGGTTAGGTATATAGTGAGTTTACCACGATGGGGATAGGGTTAGGGTTAGGGTTAGGGTTAGGGTTAGGGTTAGGGTTAGGTATATAGTGAGTTTACCACGATGGGGGAATTCCCCAAACTCGAGGTTTCTGGAGAAGGGTAAGTGCTAGAGGTCTGAAATTTGGTACACAGGTAAGTCGGGCGATAGGATGAAGATGCTGTAAGTTTGGTCCGGATCCGACTTCCGGTTTGGGAGCTAGACCGGAAATGGACTTTATTTTGGCCATATCTCGGGCTAGGAAGGTCGGGGATTGGACAGGCGTGTTCCCCGTGGTCGAATTATGTCAGACGGAGGCGGTTTGCAAGGCTCTCCGAGGTCCAGATCCGGAGTTAAACGGGTTTGAACTTTCCCCATTGAAATGAATGGGCCAGCCAGCCAGCCAGCGGTTTTTGGTGAAATTTTCCAAAGTGTTTAGGGTTATGGTTTGGGAAATTCACCTACCTACAGAAATGTGTTTTAAGCACGTTTCAGGCCATTTGGAGTGGATTGGTAGTGCGTCTCAGGGACATTTTGGGGAAATCTGAGGAAATGATAGGTGGCGCTATCGAGCTAAAACTCTGGGATGGCGTTCTAGGGGCTGTTCTGAGCATCCTAGGCTTGTTTTTTGTCTCGAAATTGCGCCATTTAAAAATGGTTAGGGTTAGGCTTAGGGCTAGGGTTAGGGCTAGGGTTAGGGCTAGGGTTAGGTTAGGTATATAGTGAGTTTACCACGATGGGGAATTCCCCAAACTCGAGGTTTCTGGAGAAGGGTAAGTGCTAGAGGTCTGAAATTTGGTACACAGGTAAGTCGGGCGATAGGATGAAGATGCTGTAAGTTTGGTCCGGATCCGACTTCCGGTTTGGGAGCTAGACCGGAAATGGACTTTATTTTGGCCATATCTCGGGCTAGGAAGGTCGGGGATTGGACAGGCGTGTTCCCCGTGGTCGAATTATGTCAGACGGAGGCGGTTTGCAAGGCTCTCCGAGGTCCAGATCCGGAGTTAAACGGGTTTGAACTTTCCCCATTGAAATGAATGGGCCAGCCAGCCAGCCAGCGGTTTTTGGTGAAATTTTCCAAAGTGTTTAGGGTTATGGTTTGGGAAATTCACCTACCTACAGAAATGTGTTTTAAGCACGTTTCAGGCCATTTGGAGTGGATTGGTAGTGCGTCTCAGGGACATTTTGGGGAAATCTGAGGAAATGATAGGTGGCGCTATCGAGCTAAAACTCTGGGATGGCGTTCTAGGGGCTGTTCTGAGCATCCTAGGCTTGTTTTTGTCTCGAAATTGCGCCATTTAAAAATGGTTAGGGTTAGGCTTAGGGCTAGGGTTAGGGCTAGGGTTAGGGCTAGGGTTAGGTTAGGTATATAGTGAGTTTACCACGATGGGGAATTCCCCAAACTCGAGGTTTCTGGAGAAGGGTAAGTGCTAGAGGTCTGAAATTTGGTACACAGGTAAGTCGGGCGATAGGATGAAGATGCTGTAAGTTTGGTCCGGATCCGACTTCCGGTTTGGGAGCTAGACCGGAAATGGACTTTATTTTGGCCATATCTCGGGCTAGGAAGGTCGGGATTGGACAGGCGTGTTCCCCGTGGTCGAATTATGTCAGACGGAGGCGGTTTGCAAGGCTCTCCGAGGTCCAGATCCGGAGTTAAACGGGTTTGAACTTTCCCCATTGAAATGAATGGGCCAGCCAGCCAGCCAGCGGTTTTTGGTGAAATTTTCCAAAGTGTTTAGGGTTATGGTTTGGGAAATTCACCTACCTACAGAAATGTGTTTTAAGCACGTTTCAGGCCATTTGGAGTGGATTGGTAGTGCGTCTCAGGGACATTTTGGGGAAATCTGAGGAAATGATAGGTGGCGCTATCGAGCTAAAACTCTGGGATGGCGTTCTAGGGGCTGTTCTGAGCATCCTAGGCTTGTTTTTGTCTCGAAATTGCGCCATTTAAAAATGGTTAGGGTTAGGCTTAGGGCTAGGGTTAGGGCTAGGGTTAGGGCTAGGGTTAGGTTAGGTATATAGTGAGTTTACCACGATGGGGAATTCCCCAAACTCGAGGTTTCTGGAGAAGGGTAAGTGCTAGAGGTCTGAAATTTGGTACACAGGTAAGTCGGGCGATAGGATGAAGATGCTGTAAGTTTGGTCCGGATCCGACTTCCGGTTTGGGAGCTAGACCGGAAATGGACTTTATTTTGGCCATATCTCGGGCTAGGAAGGTCGTAGAAAGGTCGGGGATTGGGTTAGGGTTAGGGTTAGGGTTAGGTATATAGTGAGTTTACCACGATGGGGAATTCCCCAAACTCGAGGTTTCTGGAGAAGGGTAAGTGCTAGAGGTCTGAAATTTGGTACACAGGTAAGTCGGGCGATAGGATGAAGATGCTGTAAGTTTGGTTAGGGTTAGGGTTAGGTGGAGAAGGGTTAGGGTTAGGGTTAGGGTTAGGGTTAGGTATATAGTGAGTTAGGGTTAGGGTTAGGGTTAGGGTTAGGGTTAGGGTTAGGGTTAGGTATATAGTGAGTTTACCACGATGGGGAATTCCCCAAACTCGAGGTTTCTGGAGAAGGGTAAGTGCTAGAGGTCTGAAATTTGGTACACAGGTAAGTCGGGCGATAGGATGAAGATGCTGTAAGTTTGGTCCGGATCCGACTTCCGGTTTGGGAGCTAGACCGGAAATGGACTTTATTTTGGCCATATCTCGGGCTAGGAAGGTCGGGGATTGGACAGGCGTGTTCCCCGTGGTCGAATTATGTCAGACGGAGGCGGTTTGCAAGGCTCTCCGAGGTCCAGATCCGGAGTTAAACGGGTTTGAACTTTCCCCATTGAAATGAATGGGCCAGCCAGCCAGCCAGCGGTTTTTGGTGAAATTTTCCAAAGTGTTTAGGGTTATGGTTTGGGAAATTCACCTACCTACAGAAATGTGTTTTAAGCACGTTTCAGGCCATTTGGAGTGGATTGGTAGTGCGTCTCAGGGACATTTTGGGGAAATCTGAGGAAATGATAGGTGGCGCTATCGAGCTAAAACTCTGGGATGGCGTTCTAGGGGCTGTTCTGAGCATCCTAGGCTTGTTTTTGTCTCGAAATTGCGCCATTTAAAAATGGTTAGGGTTAGGCTTAGGGCTAGGGTTAGGGCTAGGGTTAGGGCTAGGGTTAGGTTAGGTATATAGTGAGTTTACCACGATGGGGATAGGGTTAGGGTTAGGGTTAGGGTTAGGGTTAGGGTTAGGGTTAGGGTTAGGTATATAGTGAGTTTACCACGATGGGGAATTCCCCAAACTCGAGGTTTCTGGAGAAGGGTAAGTGCTAGAGGTCTGAAATTTGGTACACAGGTAAGTCGGGCGATAGGATGAAGATGCTGTAAGTTTGGTCCGGATCCGACTTCCGGTTTGGGAGCTAGACCGGAAATGGACTTTATTTTGGCCATATCTCGGGCTAGGAAGGTCGGGGATTGGACAGGCGTGTTCCCCGTGGTCGAATTATGTCAGACGGAGGCGGTTTGCAAGGCTCTCCGAGGTCCAGATCCGGAGTTAAACGGGTTTGAACTTTCCCCATTGAAATGAATGGGCCAGCCAGCCAGCCAGCGGTTTTTGGTGAAATTTTCCAAAGTGTTTAGGGTTATGGTTTGGGAAATTCACCTACCTACAGAAATGTGTTTTAAGCACGTTTCAGGCCATTTGGAGTGGATTGGTAGTGCGTCTCAGGGACATTTTGGGGAAATCTGAGGAAATGATAGGTGGCGCTATCGAGCTAAAACTCTGGGATGGCGTTCTAGGGGCTGTTCTGAGCATCCTAGGCTTGTTTTTGTCTCGAAATTGCGCCATTTAAAAATGGTTAGGGTTAGGCTTAGGGCTAGGGTTAGGGCTAGGGTTAGGGCTAGGGTTAGGTTAGGTATATAGTGAGTTTACCACGATGGGGAATTCCCCAAACTCGAGGTTTCTGGAGAAGGGTAAGTGCTAGAGGTCTGAAATTTGGTACACAGGTAAGTCGGGCGATAGGATGAAGATGCTGTAAGTTTGGTCCGGATCCGACTTCCGGTTTGGGAGCTAGACCGGAAATGGACTTTATTTTGGCCATATCTCGGGCTAGGAAGGTCGGGGATTGGACAGGCGTGTTCCCCGTGGTCGAATTATGTCAGACGGAGGCGGTTTGCAAGGCTCTCCGAGGTCCAGATCCGGAGTTAAACGGGTTTGAACTTTCCCCATTGAAATGAATGGGCCAGCCAGCCAGCCAGCGGTTTTTGGTGAAATTTTCC
>CAJVRN010000210.1:2500-12500 GCA_911728415.1 Lagocephalus sceleratus | reverse complement strand
TTTTGGTGAAATTTTCCAAAGTGTTTAGGGTTATGGTTTGGGAAATTCACCTACCTACAGAAATGTGTTTTAAGCACGTTTCAGGCCATTTGGAGTGGATTGGTAGTGCGTCTCAGGGACATTTTGGGGAAATCTGAGGAAATGATAGGTGGCGCTATCGAGCTAAAACTCTGGGATGGCGTTCTAGGGGCTGTTCTGAGCATCCTAGGCTTGTTTTTGTCTCGAAATTGCGCCATTTAAAAATGGTTAGGGTTAGGCTTAGGGCTAGGGTTAGGGCTAGGGTTAGGGCTAGGGTTAGGTTAGGTATATAGTGAGTTTACCACGATGGGGATAGGGTTAGGGTTAGGGTTAGGGTTAGGGTTAGGGTTAGGGTTAGGGTTAGGTATATAGTGAGTTTACCACGATGGGGAATTCCCCAAACTCGAGGTTTCTGGAGAAGGGTAAGTGCTAGAGGTCTGAAATTTGGTACACAGGTAAGTCGGGCGATAGGATGAAGATGCTGTAAGTTTGGTCCGGATCCGACTTCCGGTTTGGGGAGCTAGACCGGAAATGGACTTTATTTTGGCCATATCTCGGGCTAGGAAGGTCGGGGATTGGACAGGCGTGTTCCCCGTGGTCGAATTATGTCAGACGGAGGCGGTTTGCAAGGCTCTCCGAGGTCCAGATCCGGAGTTAAACGGGTTTGAACTTTCCCCATTGAAATGAATGGGCCAGCCAGCCAGCCAGCGGTTTTTGGTGAAATTTTCCAAAGTGTTTAGGGTTATGGTTTGGGAAATTCACCTACCTACAGAAATGTGTTTTAAGCACGTTTCAGGCCATTTGGAGTGGATTGGTAGTGCGTCTCAGGGACATTTTGGGGAAATCTGAGGAAATGATAGGTGGCGCTATCGAGCTAAAACTCTGGGATGGCGTTCTAGGGGCTGTTCTGAGCATCCTAGGCTTGTTTTTGTCTCGAAATTGCGCCATTTAAAAATGGTTAGGGTTAGGCTTAGGGCTAGGGTTAGGGCTAGGGTTAGGGCTAGGGTTAGGTTAGGTATATAGTGAGTTTACCACGATGGGGAATTCCCCAAACTCGAGGTTTCTGGAGAAGGGTAAGTGCTAGAGGTCTGAAATTTGGTACACAGGTAAGTCGGGCGATAGGATGAAGATGCTGTAAGTTTGGTCCGGATCCGACTTCCGGTTTGGGAGCTAGACCGGAAATGGACTTTATTTTGGCCATATCTCGGGCTAGGAAGGTCGGGGATTGGACAGGCGTGTTCCCCGTGGTCGAATTATGTCAGACGGAGGCGGTTTGCAAGGCTCTCCGAGGTCCAGATCCGGAGTTAAACGGGTTTGAACTTTCCCCATTGAAATGAATGGGCCAGCCAGCCAGCCAGCGGTTTTTGGTGAAATTTTCCAAAGTGTTTAGGGTTATGGTTTGGGAAATTCACCTACCTACAGAAATGTGTTTTAAGCACGTTTCAGGCCATTTGGAGTGGATTGGTAGTGCGTCTCAGGGACATTTTGGGGAAATCTGAGGAAATGATAGGTGGCGCTATCGAGCTAAAACTCTGGGATGGCGTTCTAGGGGCTGTTCTGAGCATCCTAGGCTTGTTTTTGTCTCGAAATTGCGCCATTTAAAAATGGTTAGGGTTAGGCTTAGGGCTAGGGTTAGGGCTAGGGTTAGGGCTAGGGTTAGGTTAGGTATATAGTGAGTTTACCACGATGGGGAATTCCCCAAACTCGAGGTTTCTGGAGAAGGGTAAGTGCTAGAGGTCTGAAATTTGGTACACAGGTAAGTCGGGCGATAGGATGAAGATGCTGTAAGTTTGGTCCGGATCCGACTTCCGGTTTGGGAGCTAGACCGGAAATGGACTTTATTTTGGCCATATCTCGGGCTAGGAAGGTCGGGGATTGGACAGGCGTGTTCCCCGTGGTCGAATTATGTCAGACGGAGGCGGTTTGCAAGGCTCTCCGAGGTCCAGATCCGGAGTTAAACGGGTTTGAACTTTCCCCATTGAAATGAATGGGCCAGCCAGCCAGCCAGCGGTTTTTGGTGAAATTTTCCAAAGTGTTTAGGGTTATGGTTTGGGAAATTCACCTACCTACAGAAATGTGTTTTAAGCACGTTTCAGGCCATTTGGAGTGGATTGGTAGTGCGTCTCAGGGACATTTTGGGGAAATCTGAGGAAATGATAGGTGGCGCTATCGAGCTAAAACTCTGGGATGGCGTTCTAGGGGCTGTTCTGAGCATCCTAGGCTTGTTTTTGTCTCGAAATTGCGCCATTTAAAAATGGTTAGGGTTAGGCTTAGGGCTAGGGTTAGGGCTAGGGTTAGGGCTAGGGTTAGGTTAGGTATATAGTGAGTTTACCACGATGGGGATAGGGTTAGGGTTAGGGTTAGGGTTAGGGTTAGGGTTAGGGTTAGGGTTAGGGGTTAGGGTTAGGGTTAGGGTTAGGGTTAGGGTTAGGGTTAGGGTTAGGTTTGGGTTAGGGTTGGGGTTCAGGGGGTCACATGTGGACTTACGGTGCACTGGCCTAATAACTTGGACTTGCCACAGCCCCCATGGACTTGTCTGGGGTAGGGGCACCAGCTGTATCTTAATGCTGTGAGGAGTTGGCGTACGGGGTGCTCCCAGGGGCTTGACCCCTGTTGTAGTTGGGCTTGTGGGGTCGAGGATGTCTCTTGGCTATCGCCGTCATCCGATGGATGGATGGGGGGGGTTTTTTATGGGACGTCGTTCAGTCCTCTAGGTGTGATGGTCCCTAGTCTCGCAATCCAGATCCTCTCTGCTCTCTTTCTCTGTCCTGTGGTCCAGTGGTCATTGGACTCGAGGCCTGATATGATGAGGTGGTCTGGAGAGTGGTGTTGGAAGTGGGTGACGAGTGGTGTTGTGAGTTGCCCCTTCCTGATGTTGCGCATGTGTTGTTGGAGCCTTATGTGTAGTGCATGTTTGGTTTCTCCTATGTAGTGTTTGTGGCAGGTGGTGCATGTAATGATATAAATGATGTTGCTGTGTGCTAGGGAATATGTGCCTAGTGAGGGGGAGGAAAGCTTGCTGTGTGGGTTGCTGATGAATTTCCTGTTTCTATAAAGTTGCTCCTCTGGTGTTGGGGGTGGTTTTCTGTGTGTTGTGAAGTTTGCTTTGACCAGCATGTTGCGTAGGTTTGGGTTCTTCCTAAATGCTGAAATAACTTTATGGTTCTGGATGGTAGGGTGCGATGGTTGGGTCTTGTTGAAGTGGTCTTTGATTGTTGATAGGAGACCCAGTGTAGTGTGGGAGAAAGTGGAGACCAGTGGTAAAATGTGTGGTTTGGGGGTGTCAGGGAGATTGATGTGTTGGTCGACCATCGTCCCGGTATGGAGGTAAGTGTGGTGGATGGTGGAGTTCCATCCCTGTTCCTGGTGGGAAGAGTAGGGGGTCAAGGGGTTAGGGTTAGGATTGGGGTTAGGGTTAGGGATGGGGTAGGTGGGATACAGACCCTGGTTAGGGTAGGGGTTAGGGTTAGGGATAGGGTAGGTCGGGTTAGGGTTAGGGTTAGTGGGATACAAACCCTGGTTCGGGTAGGGGTTAGGGTTGGGGTTAGGGGAGGTGGGATACAGACCCTGTTTCGGGTAGGGGTTAGGGTTGGGGTTAGGGTTACGAATAGGGTAGGTTGGGTTAGGATTAGGGTTGGGGGAGGTGGGATACAGACCCTGGTTCGGGTAGGGGTTAGGGTTGGGGTTAGGGTTAGGAATAGGGTAGGTAGGGGTGGGGTTAGGAATCAGGTAAGTGGGATGCAGACCCTGGTTAGGGTAGGGGTTGGGGTTAGGGTTAGGGGAAGGGGGGTGGGATATAGACCCTGATTCGGGTAGGGGTTAGGGTTGGGGTTAGGGTTAGGAATAGGGTTAGGGTTAGGGTTAGGGTTAGGGTTAGGGTTAGGGTTAGGGTTAGGGTTAGGGTTAGGTATATAGTGAGTTTACCACGATGGGGAATTCCCCAAACTCGAGGTTTCTGGAGAAGGGTAAGTGCTAGAGGTCTGAAATTTGGTACACAGGTAAGTCGGGCGATAGGATGAAGATGCTGTAAGTTTGGTCCGGATCCGACTTCCGGTTTGGGAGCTAGACCGGAAATGGACTTTATTTTGGCCATATCTCGGGCTAGGAAGGTCGGGGATTGGACAGGCGTGTTCCCCGTGGTCGAATTATGTCAGACGGAGGCGGTTTGCAAGGCTCTCCGAGGTCCAGATCCGGAGTTAAACGGGTTTGAACTTTCCCCATTGAAATGAATGGGCCAGCCAGCCAGCCAGCGGTTTTTGGTGAAATTTTCCAAAGTGTTTAGGGTTATGGTTTGGGAAATTCACCTACCTACAGAAATGTGTTTTAAGCACGTTTCAGGCCATTTGGAGTGGATTGGTAGTGCGTCTCAGGGACATTTTGGGGAAATCTGAGGAAATGATAGGTGGCGCTATCGAGCTAAAACTCTGGGATGGCGTTCTAGGGGCTGTTCTGAGCATCCTAGGCTTGTTTTTGTCTCGAAATTGCGCCATTTAAAAATGGTTAGGGTTAGGCTTAGGGCTAGGGTTAGGGCTAGGGTTAGGGCTAGGGTTAGGTTAGGTATATAGTGAGTTTACCACGATGGGGAATTCCCCAAACTCGAGGTTTCTGGAGAAGGGTAAGTGCTAGAGGTCTGAAATTTGGTACACAGGTAAGTCGGGCGATAGGATGAAGATGCTGTAAGTTTGGTCCGGATCCGACTTCCGGTTTGGGAGCTAGACCGGAAATGGACTTTATTTTGGCCATATCTCGGGCTAGGAAGGTCGGGGATTGGACAGGCGTGTTCCCCGTGGTCGAATTATGTCAGACGGAGGCGGTTTGCAAGGCTCTCCGAGGTCCAGATCCGGAGTTAAACGGGTTTGAACTTTCCCCATTGAAATGAATGGGCCAGCCAGCCAGCCAGCGGTTTTTGGTGAAATTTTCCAAAGTGTTTAGGGTTATGGTTTGGGAAATTCACCTACCTACAGAAATGTGTTTTAAGCACGTTTCAGGCCATTTGGAGTGGATTGGTAGTGCGTCTCAGGGACATTTTGGGGAAATCTGAGGAAATGATAGGTGGCGCTATCGAGCTAAAACTCTGGGATGGCGTTCTAGGGGCTGTTCTGAGCATCCTAGGCTTGTTTTTGTCTCGAAATTGCGCCATTTAAAAATGGTTAGGGTTAGGCTTAGGGCTAGGGTTAGGGCTAGGGTTAGGGCTAGGGTTAGGTTAGGTATATAGTGAGTTTACCACGATGGGGAATTCCCCAAACTCGAGGTTTCTGGAGAAGGGTAAGTGCTAGAGGTCTGAAATTTGGTACACAGGTAAGTCGGGCGATAGGATGAAGATGCTGTAAGTTTGGTCCGGATCCGACTTCCGGTTTGGGAGCTAGACCGGAAATGGACTTTATTTTGGCCATATCTCGGGCTAGGAAGGTCGTAGAAGGTCGGGGATTGGGTTAGGGTTAGGGTTAGGGTTAGGTATATAGTGAGTTTACCACGATGGGGAATTCCCCAAACTCGAGGTTTCTGGAGAAGGGTAAGTGCTAGAGGTCTGAAATTTGGTACACAGGTAAGTCGGGCGATAGGATGAAGATGCTGTAAGTTTGGTTAGGGTTAGGGTTAGGGTTAGGTGGAGAAGGGTTAGGGTTAGGGTTAGGGTTAGGGTTAGGTATATAGTGAGTTAGGGTTAGGGTTAGGGTTAGGGTTAGGGTTAGGGTTAGGTTAGGGTTAGGGTTAGGGTTAGGGTTAGGGTTAGGGTTAGGTATATAGTGAGTTTACCACGATGGGGAATTCCCCAAACTCGAGGTTTCTGGAGAAGGGTAAGTGCTAGAGGTCTGAAATTTGGTACACAGGTAAGTCGGGCGATAGGATGAAGATGCTGTAAGTTTGGTCCGGATCCGACTTCCGGTTTGGGAGCTAGACCGGAAATGGACTTTATTTTGGCCATATCTCGGGCTAGGAAGGTCGGGGATTGGACAGGCGTGTTCCCCGTGGTCGAATTATGTCAGACGGAGGCGGTTTGCAAGGCTCTCCGAGGTCCAGATCCGGAGTTAAACGGGTTTGAACTTTCCCCATTGAAATGAATGGGCCAGCCAGCCAGCCAGCGGTTTTTGGTGAAATTTTCCAAAGTGTTTAGGGTTATGGTTTGGGAAATTCACCTACCTACAGAAATGTGTTTTAAGCACGTTTCAGGCCATTTGGAGTGGATTGGTAGTGCGTCTCAGGGACATTTTGGGGAAATCTGAGGAAATGATAGGTGGCGCTATCGAGCTAAAACTCTGGGATGGCGTTCTAGGGGCTGTTCTGAGCATCCTAGGCTTGTTTTTGTCTCGAAATTGCGCCATTTAAAAATGGTTAGGGTTAGGCTTAGGGCTAGGGTTAGGGCTAGGGTTAGGGCTAGGGTTAGGTTAGGTATATAGTGAGTTTACCACGATGGGGATAGGGTTAGGGTTAGGGTTAGGGTTAGGGTTAGGGTTAGGGTTAGGGTTAGGTATATAGTGAGTTTACCACGATGGGGAATTCCCCAAACTCGAGGTTTCTGGAGAAGGGTAAGTGCTAGAGGTCTGAAATTTGGTACACAGGTAAGTCGGGCGATAGGATGAAGATGCTGTAAGTTTGGTCCGGATCCGACTTCCGGTTTGGGAGCTAGACCGGAAATGGACTTTATTTTGGCCATATCTCGGGCTAGGAAGGTCGGGATTGGACAGGCGTGTTCCCCGTGGTCGAATTATGTCAGACGGAGGCGGTTTGCAAGGCTCTCCGAGGTCCAGATCCGGAGTTAAACGGGTTTGAACTTTCCCCATTGAAATGAATGGGCCAGCCAGCCAGCCAGCGGTTTTTGGTGAAATTTTCCAAAGTGTTTAGGGTTATGGTTTGGGAAATTCACCTACCTACAGAAATGTGTTTTAAGCACGTTTCAGGCCATTTGGAGTGGATTGGTAGTGCGTCTCAGGGACATTTTGGGGAAATCTGAGGAAATGATAGGTGGCGCTATCGAGCTAAAACTCTGGGATGGCGTTCTAGGGGCTGTTCTGAGCATCCTAGGCTTGTTTTTGTCTCGAAATTGCGCCATTTAAAAATGGTTAGGGTTAGGCTTAGGGCTAGGGTTAGGGCTAGGGTTAGGGCTAGGGTTAGGTTAGGTATATAGTGAGTTTACCACGATGGGGAATTCCCCAAACTCGAGGTTTCTGGAGAAGGGTAAGTGCTAGAGGTCTGAAATTTGGTACACAGGTAAGTCGGGCGATAGGATGAAGATGCTGTAAGTTTGGTCCGGATCCGACTTCCGGTTTGGGAGCTAGACCGGAAATGGACTTTATTTTGGCCATATCTCGGGCTAGGAAGGTCGGGGATTGGACAGGCGTGTTCCCCGTGGTCGAATTATGTCAGACGGAGGCGGTTTGCAAGGCTCTCCGAGGTCCAGATCCGGAGTTAAACGGGTTTGAACTTTCCCCATTGAAATGAATGGGCCAGCCAGCCAGCCAGCGGTTTTTGGTGAAATTTTCCAAAGTGTTTAGGGTTATGGTTTGGGAAATTCACCTACCTACAGAAATGTGTTTTAAGCACGTTTCAGGCCATTTGGAGTGGATTGGTAGTGCGTCTCAGGGACATTTTGGGGAAATCTGAGGAAATGATAGGTGGCGCTATCGAGCTAAAACTCTGGGATGGCGTTCTAGGGGCTGTTCTGAGCATCCTAGGCTTGTTTTTGTCTCGAAATTGCGCCATTTAAAAATGGTTAGGGTTAGGCTTAGGGCTAGGGTTAGGGCTAGGGTTAGGGCTAGGGTTAGGTTAGGTATATAGTGAGTTTACCACGATGGGGAATTCCCCAAACTCGAGGTTTCTGGAGAAGGGTAAGTGCTAGAGGTCTGAAATTTGGTACACAGGTAAGTCGGGCGATAGGATGAAGATGCTGTAAGTTTGGTCCGGATCCGACTTCCGGTTTGGGAGCTAGACCGGAAATGGACTTTATTTTGGCCATATCTCGGGCTAGGAAGGTCGGGGATTGGACAGGCGTGTTCCCCGTGGTCGAATTATGTCAGACGGAGGCGGTTTGCAAGGCTCTCCGAGGTCCAGATCCGGAGTTAAACGGGTTTGAACTTTCCCCATTGAAATGAATGGGCCAGCCAGCCAGCCAGCGGTTTTGGTGAAATTTTCCAAAGTGTTTAGGGTTATGGTTTGGGAAATTCACCTACCTACAGAAATGTGTTTTAAGCACGTTTCAGGCCATTTGGAGTGGATTGGTAGTGCGTCTCAGGGACATTTTGGGGAAATCTGAGGAAATGATAGGTGGCGCTATCGAGCTAAAACTCTGGGATGGCGTTCTAGGGGCTGTTCTGAGCATCCTAGGCTTGTTTTTGTCTCGAAATTGCGCCATTTAAAAATGGTTAGGGTTAGGCTTAGGGCTAGGGTTAGGGCTAGGGTTAGGGCTAGGGTTAGGTTAGGTATATAGTGAGTTTACCACGATGGGGAATTCCCCAAACTCGAGGTTTCTGGAGAAGGGTAAGTGCTAGAGGTCTGAAATTTGGTACACAGGTAAGTCGGGCGATAGGATGAAGATGCTGTAAGTTTGGTCCGGATCCGACTTCCGGTTTGGGAGCTAGACCGGAAATGGACTTTATTTTGGCCATATCTCGGGCTAGGAAGGTCGTAGAAGGTCGGGGATTGGGTTAGGGTTAGGGTTAGGGTTAGGTATATAGTGAGTTTACCACGATGGGGAATTCCCCAAACTCGAGGTTTCTGGAGAAGGGTAAGTGCTAGAGGTCTGAAATTTGGTACACAGGTAAGTCGGGCGATAGGATGAAGATGCTGTAAGTTTGGTTAGGGTTAGGGTTAGGTGGAGAAGGGTTAGGGTTAGGGTTAGGGTTAGGGTTAGGTATATAGTGAGTTAGGGTTAGGGTTAGGGTTAGGGTTAGGGTTAGGGTTAGGGTTAGGTATATAGTGAGTTTACCACGATGGGGAATTCCCCAAACTCGAGGTTTCTGGAGAAGGGTAAGTGCTAGAGGTCTGAAATTTGGTACACAGGTAAGTCGGGCGATAGGATGAAGATGCTGTAAGTTTGGTCCGGATCCGACTTCCGGTTTGGGAGCTAGACCGGAAATGGACTTTATTTTGGCCATATCTCGGGCTAGGAAGGTCGGGGATTGGACAGGCGTGTTCCCCGTGGTCGAATTATGTCAGACGGAGGCGGTTTGCAAGGCTCTCCGAGGTCCAGATCCGGAGTTAAACGGGTTTGAACTTTCCCCATTGAAATGAATGGGCCAGCCAGCCAGCCAGCGGTTTTTGGTGAAATTTTCCAAAGTGTTTAGGGTTATGGTTTGGGAAATTCACCTACCTACAGAAATGTGTTTTAAGCACGTTTCAGGCCATTTGGAGTGGATTGGTAGTGCGTCTCAGGGACATTTTGGGGAAATCTGAGGAAATGATAGGTGGCGCTATCGAGCTAAAACTCTGGGATGGCGTTCTAGGGGCTGTTCTGAGCATCCTAGGCTTGTTTTTGTCTCGAAATTGCGCCATTTAAAAATGGTTAGGGTTAGGCTTAGGGCTAGGGTTAGGGCTAGGGTTAGGGCTAGGGTTAGGTTAGGTATATAGTGAGTTTACCACGATGGGGATAGGGTTAGGGTTAGGGTTAGGGTTAGGGTTAGGGTTAGGGTTAGGGTTAGGTATATAGTGAGTTTACCACGATGGGGAATTCCCCAAACTCGAGGTTTCTGGAGAAGGGTAAGTGCTAGAGGTCTGAAATTTGGTACACAGGTAAGTCGGGCGATAGGATGAAGATGCTGTAAGTTTGGTCCGGATCCGACTTCCGGTTTGGGAGCTAGACCGGAAATGGACTTTATTTTGGCCATATCTCGGGCTAGGAAGGTCGGGGATTGGACAGGCGTGTTCCCCGTGGTCGAATTATGTCAGACGGAGGCGGTTTGCAAGGCTCTCCGAGGTCCAGATCCGGAGTTAAACGGGTTTGAACTTTCCCCATTGAAATGAATGGGCCAGCCAGCCAGCCAGCGGTTTT
>CAJVRN010000205.1:670000-851631 GCA_911728415.1 Lagocephalus sceleratus | reverse complement strand
CCACCTTAGCCATAATCATTAGTTTGAACCCATACACGGCAGCTACCAGTCTGAAGTTGGAGGAGCCATCACAAAACCAATTTTCGATTTGCAACTTTAATTAGCCTGAAGAAGGTTTAGCATAAAACCGAAACGTTAAGCGAAATTTGCTTGATTCCCTGTCGGGACAATAAAGTTTTTAATTCCCGATCGGGAGGAGTCGTCTTTTTTCCGAATTCCATCGCTGTAAATCAAGACGACTTTCGACATAAAAATGGCCGACCATGAGGACGACGACTGGACGACGGTGCACTACGGGGGCGTCGGAGAAGAAACAGAAGGTACGTGTCACTTCCACCCCTGAGGCGTTGTTATACCGACGCCAGCTGGCTCACGACGCCCCGCTGCGCCCTAGACGGCCATAGACGCTTCCTACGCCTCGGTCACTGGGGCTCCCCTGTCTCTTTGACGTGACGCGTCCTGCCCCAGACACTGGGCGCCGCTACTGCAGTACAGAGGACTCTGGACGACGGTGGTGGCGTGGACAGACTGACACGGATCGAGGACAGCATATTCCACCGACCGTGACTTTAAAACCAAGGTGCGGATTATACACAAATCATAAAGGCCACGCATCACCTTGATAACGTGTCGAAAGATGAACCTCCGGACATGATCGAGGGCATGACACGAACCTCGCCATGATCATGAAGCCGTCGACACCATCCGAAAGAACAACGGACTTTATTTATGGTAATGCTAAGAACTGGGCCTACACTACTCTCCTCCTATAATAAGAGAGATCACTATAGAGATGTGATCGAGGAAGAGATCAATAAATTAATAGCCTTTACAGACCCTGACCCGGAGCAGCCGTGCGAGATCGCGGCCAAATGGGCACGACGGAACCTCGGAAGACGCCTGGCACCAGAGACGGTGCAACAGGCGGAGGCTCTCCTGGACCCGACTGCCCTGGCAGGTGAGAGAAGCGGCCTCCCTTACACAAGCCACAGATGCTTTGAAGAGCCTGTGTCCACTAAGGGACATCAGCAGGTCCACATGAGACCTGGATCCACGCCCAGATGTGCACGGGGGTCCTCAGCCTCCGATCACCTAGCCTGTGGGCTTGAGGACCGTGCGGACGGCAGCCACCGTGACTGACGTGGGAAGACATGGGTCATCTACTCCATCATCACGACAGGAAGTCCCTAGGCCTCCCGTCATTGCCAGAAACATCAGGGCTTGGCAGACAACGTGGACATGGATCCTATGCGTAGAGGCCCAAAGGCACCACCCTCACCAAATCAGGTACGCTGCCTAAAACCTTCTCTCAGCGCACTCTGCTGGCACCACAAAGATCTGCTTCATGCCAGACGGGAGGAAGACGCTTTCCCTGCTGCCACATCGACCCCACGGGTGGCGGGACCAAACCCTCCTTCCATCTCATGGAGCACAACTCCACGGCAGGCCTTGCCCCAGTTTTTCCATCGGGTGACCTGGACAAACGGTGTGAGGATGATCTCATCAGTTTGTTGGAAGAATGCCAGAACCTACCTTCACGCCACTGAGGGGATTTCACAGCACCTGCAATAGTATCTAAACGCAGGTCTATTAGACACGTTAATACACAAAAGACCAGGAAAATAGGCATGAGGTTGGCAAAGATCCGTTAAATATGTTGTTCTCTGTGCTGTCCACTTGAGTGCACTGTTGCTCTGTTTTAGGGACATGTTCATAACACTGGAACACATTATACTACCTGGGGTTCTTCTTCTTTTGTCTTCATCACCATTGATAAACGTGGAGTGTGGCATGTGGGTGTATCAACACAAATAACGGCCCTAACCCTAACCCTGGCCTTACCTTAACCCCACATCCTAACCCTAACCTTAACCCTACATCCTAACCTTAACCCTAACCCCAACCCCAAACCTAACCCTAACCTAATCCTAATCCTGGCTGTTGTTGTCTTTCTCATTTAACCCTAATTTATTTCAATCCTAACCCTGGCTCTTCCTAACCCTAAGGTTTTTCTTCAACCGTAATTAATTTATCCCTAACCCTAAATTCATATACTAACCCTAACCTTGGTGGTAACCCATATTCTAACCCCATGTACAGAGTGGTGGGGGGTGATCCCGGGACGGAGGATCGATGGACTGTGCCTTCAATCTTGGCGTCTATGACGCCAAGATTAACCTTTTCTCCACCTAATCCGCCCGTGCCTCTCCTTCAGCTCCTGGTTTCCCTCTCCTCTCTTCTTTCGGGAAAGGAACAATTCTGCAAAGAAAGACATACAGTTTAACGGGTTCTGTTTATCCATATTTTTGTGTGGTCAACATAATAATATGTATTGTTTCCTATTAATGTGAATGTTTTGTTCCTTTAAATTGTATTGGGGCTTCTATAGTATAATAAGTTTACTGTTCATAATCCCTAATAATTTGTACTGCTAATTGTAATGATTAGGCTGGATGGAGCAGGCAATTGCGTCATATTTTTTAATTATTTTCAAAACAAACAATAAAACCAATTCGGAACCAATCAATACCCAAACGAATGGACATTCCTGAACGCCTCACGGGCCGTACAGAAGGGTGTCCGGTTACTGTCACGTCTCCACCTTAGCCATAATCATTAGTTTGAACCCATACACGGCAGCGCCAGTCTGGCTGAGGAGCGACCACAAACCAATTTCGATTTGCAACTTTAATTAGCCTGGAAGAAGGTTTAGCATAAACCGAAACGTTGCTAAATTTGTTTGATTCCCTGTCGGGACAATAAAGTTTTTACTCCCGGATCGGAGGAGTCGTCTTTTTTCCGAATTCCATCGTTGCAATCAAGACGACTCGACATAAAATGGCCGACCATGAGGACGACGACTGGACGACGGTGCACTACGGGGGGCGTCGGAGAAGAAACAGAAGGTACGTGTCACCTCCACCCCTGAGGCGTTGTTATACCGACGCTATTACCACGACCGCCCCCCGCTGCGTCCCAGACGGCCATAGACGCTCCTACGCCTCGGTCACTGGGGGCCCCCTGTCCCCCCCGACGTGACGCGTCCCGTTCCAGACAACGGGCGCCGCCAGCATGCAGTACAGAGGGACTCCGGATCGACGGTGGTGGCGCACACAGACTGACACGGATCGAGGGACAGCATATTCCACCAGACCGTGACTTTGAAACCAAGGTGCGCATTATACACAAAATCATAAAGGCCACGCATCACCTTCATAACGTGTCGAAAGATGAACCTCCGGACATGATCGAGGGCATTACACGAACCTCCCATGATCATCAAGCCGTCGACACCATCCGAAAGAACAACGGACTTTATTTATGGTAATGCTAAGAACTGGCCTACACTACTCTCCTCATATTAAGAGATCACTATAGAGATGTGATCGAGGGAAGAGATCAATAAATTAATAGCCTTTACAGACCCTGACTGGGAGCAGCCGTTCGAGATCGCGGCCAAATGGGCACGACGGGAACCTCGGAAGACGCCTGGCACCAGAGACGGTGCAACAGGCGGAGGCTCTCCCTCGTGACCCGACTGCCCCAAGGTGAGGAAGCGGCCTCCCTACACAAGCCACAGATGCTTTGGAAGAGCCTGTGTCCACGGCGGGACATCAGCAGGTCCACATGAGACCTGATCCACGCCCAGATGTGCACGGGGTCCTCAGCCTCCGATCGCCCGGCCTGTGGGGCTTGAGGACCGTGCGGACGGCAGCCACCGTGACTGACGTGGGAAGACATGGGTCATCTACTCCATCACCACGACAGGAGTCCCGGCCCTCCCGTCATTGCCAGAAACATCAGGGCTTGGCAGACAACGGGACATGGATCCTATGCAGCAGAGGCCCAAGGCACCACCCTCACCAAATCAGGTACGCTGCCTAAACCTTCTCTTCAGCGCACTCTGCTGGCACCACACAGATCTGCTTCATGCCAGACGGAGGAAGACGCTTTCCCTGCTGCCACATCGACCCCACGGGTAGCGGGACCAAACCCTCCTTCCATCTCATGGAGCACAACTCCACGGCAGGCTCTGCTCCCAGTTTTTCCATCGGGTGACCTGGACAAACGGTGTGAGGATGATCTCATCAGTTTGTTGGAAGAATGCCAGGAACCTACCTTCACGCCACATAGAGGGGGATTTCACAGCACCTGCAATAGTATCTAAACGCAGGTCTATTAGACACGTTAATACACAAAAAGACCAGGAAAATAGGCATGAGGTTGGCAAAGATCCGTTAAATATGTTGTTCTCTGTGTTGTCCACTTGAGTGCACTGTTGCTCTGTTTTAGGGACATGTTCATAACACTGGAACACATTATACTTACCTGGGGTTCTTCTTCTTTTTGTCTTCATCACCATTGATAAACGTGGAGTGTGGCATGTGGGTGTATCAACACAAATAACGGCCCTAACCTAACCCTGGCCCTTACCTTAACCCCACATCCTAACCCTAACCTTAACCCTACATCCTAACCTTAACCCTAACCCCAACCCCAAACCCTAACCTAACCTAATCCTAATCCTGGCTGTTGTTGTCTTTCTCATTTAACCCTAATTTATTTCAATCCTAACCCTGGCTCTTCCTAACCCTAATTTTCTTCAACCGTAATTAATTTATCCCTAACCCTAAATTCATATACTAACCCTAACCTTGGTGGTAACCCCATATTCTAACCCCATGTACAGAGTGGTGGGGGTGATCCCGGACGGAGGATCGATGGACTGTGCCTTAATCTTGGCGTCTATGACGCCAAGATTAACCTTTTCTCCACCTAATCCGCCCGTGCCTCTCCTTCAGCTCCTGGTTTCCCTCTCCCCTCTCTTCTTTCGGGAAAGGAACAATTCTGCAAAGAAAGACATACAGTTTAACGGGTTCTGTTTATCCATATTTTTTGTGTGGTCAACATAATAATATGTATTGTTTCCTATTAATGTGAATGTTTTTGTTCCTTTAAATTGTATTGGGGCTTCTATAGTATAATAAGTTTACTGTTCATAATCCCTAATAATTTGTACTGCTAATTGTAATGATTAGGCTGGATGGAGCAGGCAATTACGTCATATTTTTTAATTATTTTCAAAACAAACAATAAAACCAATTCCCGGAACCAATCAATACCCAAACGACGGACATTCCTGAACGCCTCACGGGCCGTACAGAAGGGTGTCCGGTTACTGCACGTCTCCACCTTAGCCATAATCATTAGTTTGAACCCATACACGGCAGCGCCAGTCTGGCTGAGGAGCGACCACAAACCAATTTTCGATTTGCAACTTTAATTAGCCTGAAGGTTTTAGCATAAACCAAACGTTGCTAAATTTGTTTGATTCCCTGTCGGGACAATAAAGTTTTTACTCCCGGATCGGGAGGAGTCGTCTTTTTCCGAATTCCATCGTTGCAATCAAGACGACTCGACATAAAATGGCCACCATGAGGACCGACGACTGGACGACGGTGCACTACGGGGGCGTCGGAGAAGAAACAGAAGGTACGTGTCACCTCCACCCCTGAGGCGTTGTTATACCGACGCTATTACCACGACGCCCCCCCGCTGCGTCCCAGACGGCCATAGACGCTCTCTACGCCTGGGTCACTCGGGGGCCCCCTGTCCCCCGGACGTGACGCGTCCCGTTCCAGACAACGGGCGCCGCCATGCAGTACAGAGGGACTCCGGATCGACGGTGGTGGCGCACACAGACTGACACGGATCGAGGGTGGCACAGCATATTCCACCGACCGTGACTTTAAAACCAAGGTGCGCATTATACACAAAATCATAAAGGCCACGCATCACCTTCATAACGTGTCGAAAGATGAACCTCCGGACATGATCGAGGCATTACACGAACCCTCGCCATGATCATCAAGCCGTCGACACCATCCGAAAGAACAACGGACTTTATTTATGGTAATGCTAAGAACTGGGCCTACACTACTCTCCTCATATTAAGAGATCACTATAGAGATGTGATCGAGGAAGAGATCAATAAATTAATAGCCTTTACAGACCCTGACTGGGAGCAGCCGTTCGAGATCGCGGCCAAATGGGCACGACGGAACCTCGGAAGACGCCTGGCACCAGAGACGGTGCAACAGGCGGAGGCTCTCCCTCGTGACCCGACTGCCCCAAGGTGAGGAAGCGGCCTCCCTTACACAAGCCACAGATGCTTTGGAAGAGCCTGTGTCCACGGCGGGACATCAGCAGGTCCACATGAGACCTGATCCACGCCCAGATGTGCACGGGGGTCCTCAGCCTCCGTCGCCCGGCCTGTGGGCTTGAGGACCGTGCGGACGGCAGCCACCGTGACTGACGGGAAGACATGGGTCATCTACTCCATCACCACGACAGGAGTCCCGGCCCCTCCCCCGTCATTGCCAGAAACATCAGGGCTTGGCAGACAACGGGACATGGATCCTATGCAGCAGAGGCCCAAAGGCACCACCCTCACCAAATCAGGTACGCTGCCTAAACCTTCTCTTCAGCGCACTCTGCTGGCACCACACAGATCTGCTTCATGCCAGACGGAGGGAAGACGCTTTCCCTGCTGCCACATCGACCCCACGGGTGGCGGGACCAAACCCTCCTTCCATCTCATGGAGCACAACTCCACGGCAGGCTCTGCTCCCAGTTTTTCCATCGGGTGACCTGGACAAACGGTGTGAGGATGATCTCATCAGTTTGTTGGAAGAATGCCAGGAACCTACCTTCACGCCACATAGAGGGGGATTTCACAGCACCTGCAATAGTATCTAAACGCAGGTCTATTAGACACGTTAATACACAAAAGACCAGGAAAATAGGCATGAGGTTGGCAAAGATCCGTTAAATATGTTGTTCTCTGTGTTGTCCACTTGAGTGCACTGTTGCTCTGTTTTAGGGACATGTTCATAACACTGGAACACATTATACTTACCTGGGGTTCTTCTTCTTTGTCTTCATCACCATTGATAAACGTGGAGTGTGGCATGTGGGTGTATCAACACAAATAACGGCCCTAACCCTAACCCTGGCCCTTACCTTAACCCCACATCCTAACCCTAACCTTAACCCTACATCCTAACCTTAACCCTAACCCCAACCCCAAACCTAACCCTAACCTAATCCTAATCCTGGCTGTTGTTGTCTTTCTCATTTAACCCTAATTTATTTCAATCCTAACCCTGGCTCTTCCTAACCCTAATTTTCTTCAACCGTAATTAATTTATCCCTAACCCTAAATTCATATACTAACCCTAACCTTGGTGGTAACCCCATATTCTAACCCCATGTACAGAGTGGTGGGGGGTGATCCGGGACGGAGGATCGATGGACTGTGCCTTCAATCTTGGCGTCTATGACGCCAAGATTAACCTTTCTCCACCTAATCCGCCCGTGCCTCTCCTTCAGCTCCTGGTTTCCCTCTCCCCTCTCTTCTTTCGGGAAAGGAACAATTCTGCAAAGAAAGACATACAGTTTAACGGGTTCTGTTTATCCATATTTTTGTGTGGTCAACATAATAATATGTATTGTTTCCTATTAATGTGAATGTTTTTGTTCCTTTAAATTGTATTGGGGCTTCTATAGTATAATAAGTTTACTGTTCATAATCCCTAATAATTTGTACTGCTAATTGTAATGATTAGGCTGGATGGAGCAGGCAATTACGTCATATTTTTTAATTATTTTCAAAACAAACAATAAAACCAATTCCGGAACCAATCAATACCCAAACGACGGACATTCCTGAACGCCTCACGGGCCGTACAGAAGGGTGTCCGGTTACTGCCACGTCTCCACCTTAGCCATAATCATTAGTTTGAACCCATACCCGGCACCGCCAGCCTGGCTGAGGAGCGACCACAAACCAATTTTCGATTTGCAACTTTTAATTAGCCTGAAGAAGGTTTAGCATAAACCGAAACGTTGCTAAATTTGTTTGATTCCCTGTCGGGACAATAAAGTTTTTACTCCCGGATCGGAGGAGTCGTCTCTTTTCCGAATTCCATCGTTGCAATCAAGACGACTCGACATAAAATGGCCGACCATGAGGACGACGACTGGACGACGGTGCACTACGGGGGCGTCGGAGAAGAAACAGAAGGTACGTGTCACCTCCACCCCTGAGGCGTTGTTATACCGACGCTATTACCACGACGCCCCCCGCTGCGTCCCAGACGGCCATAGACGCTCCTACGCCTCGGTCACTGGGGCCCCCTGTCCCCCGACGTGACGCGTCCCGTTCCAGACAACGGGGCGCCGCCAGCATGCAGTACAGAGGGACTCCGGATCGACGGTGGTGGCGCACACAGACTGACACGGATCGAGGGACAGCATATTCCACCGACCGTGACTTTAAAACCAAGGTGCGCATTATACACAAAATCATAAAGGCCACGCATCACCTTCATAACGTGTCGAAAGATGAACCTCCGGACATGATCGAGGGCATTACACGAACCTCGCCATGATCATCAAGCCGTCGACACCATCCGAAAGAACAACGGACTTTATTTATGGTAATGCTAAGAACTGGGCCTACACTACTCTCCTCATATTAAGAGATCACTATAGAGATGTGATCGAGGAAGAGATCAATAAATTAATAGCCTTTACAGACCCTGACTGGGAGCAGCCGTTCGAGATCGCGGCCAAATGGGCACGACGGAACCTCGGAAGACGCCTGGCACCAGAGACGGTGCAACAGGCGGAGGCTCTCCTCGTGACCCGACTGCCCCAAGGTGAGGAAGCGGCCTCCCTTACACAAGCCACAGATGCTTTGGAAGAGCCTGTGTCCACGGCGGGACATCAGCAGGTCCACATGAGACCTGATCCACGCCCAGATGTGCACGGGGGTCCTCAGCCTCCGATCGCCCGGCCTGTGGGCTTGAGGACCGTGCGGACGGCAGCCACCGTGACTGACGTGGGAAGACATGGGTCATCTACTCCATCACCACGACAGGAGTCCCGGCCCTCCCCGTCATTGCCAGAAACATCAGGGCTTGGCAGACAACGGGACATGGATCCTATGCAGCAGAGGCCCAAAGGCACCACCCTCACCAAATCAGGTACGCTGCCTAAACCTTCTCTTCAGCGCACTCTGCTGGCACCACACAGATCTGCTTCATGCCAGACGGAGGAAGACGCTTTCCCTGCTGCCACATCGACCCCACGGGTGGCGGGACCAAACCCTCCTTCCATCTCATGGAGCACAACTCCACGGCAGGCTCTGCTCCCAGTTTTTCCATCGGGTGACCTGGACAAACGGTGTGAGGATGATCTCATCAGTTTGTTGGAAGAATGCCAGGAACCTACCTTCACGCCACATAGAGGGGATTTCACAGCACCTGCAATAGTATCTAAACGCAGGTCTATTAGACACGTTAATACACAAAAGACCAGGAAAATAGGCATGAGGTTGGCAAAGATCCGTTAAATATGTTGTTCTCTGTGTTGTCCACTTGAGTGCACTGTTGCTCTGTTTTAGGGACATGTTCATAACACTGGAACACATTATACTTACCTGGGGTTCTTCTTCTTTTTGTCTTCATCACCATTGATAAACGTGGGAGTGTGGCATGTGGGTGTATCAACACAAATAACGGCCCTAACCCTAACCCTGGCCCTTACCTTAACCCCACATCCTAACCCTAACCTTAACCCTACATCCTAACCTTAACCCTAACCCCAACCCCAAACCTAACCCTAACCTAATCCTAATCCTGGCTGTTGTTGTCTTTCTCATTTAACCCTAATTTATTTCAATCCTAACCCTGGCTCTTCCTAACCCTAATTTTCTTCAACCGTAATTAATTTATCCCTAACCCTAAATTCATATACTAACCCTAACCTTGGTGGTAACCCCATATTCTAACCCCATGTACAGAGTGGTGGGGGTGATCCCGGGACGGAGGATCGATGGACTGTGCCTTCAATCTTGGCGTCTATGACGCCAAGATTAACCTTTTCTCCACCTAATCCGCCCGTGCCTCTCCTTCAGCTCCTGGTTTCCCTCTCCCCTCTCTTCTTTCGGGAAAGGAACAATTCTGCAAAGAAAGACATACAGTTTAACGGGTTCTGTTTATCCATATTTTTGTGTGGTCAACATAATAATATGTATTGTTTCCTATTAATGTGAATGTTTTTGTTCCCTTTAAATTGTATTGGGGCTTCTATAGTATAATAAGTTTACTGTTCATAATCCCTAATAATTTGTACTGCTAATTGTAATGATTAGGCTGGATGGAGCAGGCAATTACGTCATATTTTTTAATTATTTTCAAAACAAACAATAAAACCAATTCCGGGAACCAATCAATACCCAAACGACGGACATTCCTGAACGCCTCACGGGCCGTACAGAAGGGTGTCCGGTTACTGCCACGTCTCCACCTTAGCCATAATCATTAGTTTGAACCCATACACGGCAGCGCCAGTCTGGCTGAGGAGCGACCACAAACCAATTTTCGATTTGCAACTTTAATTAGCCTGAAGAAGGTTTAGCATAAACCGAAACGTTGCTAAATTTGTTTGATTCCCTGTCGGGACAATAAAGTTTTTACTCCCGGATCGGAGGAGTCGTCTTTTTCCGAATTCCATCGTTGCAATCAAGACGACTCGACATAAAATGGCCGACCATGAGGACGACGACTGGACGACGGTGCACTACGGGGGCGTCGGAGAAGAAACAGAAGGTACGTGTCACCTCCACCCCTGAGGCGTTGTTATACCGACGCTATTACCACGACGCCCCCCGCTGCGTCCCAGACGGCCATAGACGCTCCTACGCCTCGGTCACTCGGGGGCCCCCCTGTCCCCCCGACGTGACGCGTCCCGTTCCAGACAACGGGGGCGCCGCCAGCATGCAGTACAGAGGGACTCCGGATCGACGGTGGTGGCGCACACAGACTGACACGGATCGAGGGACAGCATATTCCACCGACCGTGACTTTAAAACCAAGGTGCGCATTATACACAAAATCATAAAGGCCACGCATCACCTTCATAACGTGTCGAAAGATGAACCTCCGGACATGATCGAGGGCATTACACGAACCCTCGCCATGATCATCAAGCCGTCGACACCATCCGGAAAGAACAACGGACTTTATTTATGGTAATGCTAAGAACTGGGCCTACACTACTCTCCTCATATTAAGAGATCACTATAGAGATGTGATCGAGGAAGAGATCAATAAATTAATAGCCTTTACAGACCCTGACTGGGAGCAGCCGTTCGAGATCGCGGCCAAATGGGCACGACGGAACCTCGGAAGACGCCTGGCACCAGAGACGGTGCAACAGGCGGAGGCTCTCCTCGTGACCCGACTGCCCCAAGGTGAGGAAGCGGCCTCCCTTACACAAGCCACAGATGCTTTGGAAGAGCCTGTGTCCACGGCGGGACATCAGCAGGTCCACATGAGACCTGATCCACGCCCAGATGTGCACGGGGTCCTCAGCCTCCGATCGCCCGGCCTGTGGGCTTGAGGACCGTGCGGACGGCAGCCACCGTGACTGACGTGGGAAGACATGGGTCATCTACTCCATCACCACGACAGGAGTCCCGGCCCTCCCCGTCATTGCCAGAAACATCAGGGCTTGGCAGACAACGGGACATGGATCCTATGCAGCAGAGGCCCAAAGGCACCACCCTCACCAAATCAGGTACGCTGCCTAAACCTTCTCTTCAGCGCACTCTGCTGGCACCACAGATCTGCTTCATGCCAGACGGAGGAAGACGCTTTCCCTGCTGCCACATCGACCCCACGGGTGGCGGGACCAAACCCTCCTTCCATCTCATGGAGCACAACTCCACGGCAGGCTCTGCTCCCAGTTTTTCCATCGGGTGACCTGGACAAACGGTGTGAGGATGATCTCATCAGTTTGTTGGAAGAATGCCAGGAACCTACCTTCACGCCACATAGAGGGGATTTCACAGCACCTGCAATAGTATCTAAACGCAGGTCTATTAGACACGTTAATACACAAAAGACCAGGAAAATAGGCATGAGGTTGGCAAAGATCCGTTAAATATGTTGTTCTCTGTGTTGTCCACTTGAGTGCACTGTTGCTCTGTTTTAGGGACATGTTCATAACACTGGAACACATTATACTTACCTGGGGTTCTTCTTCTTTTTGTCTTCATCACCATTGATAAACGTGGAGTGTGGCATGTGGGTGTATCAACACAAATAACGGCCCTAACCCTAACCCTGGCCCTTACCTTAACCCCACATCCTAACCCTAACCTTAACCCTACATCCTAACCTTAACCCTAACCCCAACCCCAAACCTAACCCTAACCTAATCCTAATCCTGGCTGTTGTTGTCTTTCTCATTTAACCCTAATTTATTTCAATCCTAACCCTGGCTCTTCCTAACCCTAATTTTCTTCAACCGTAATTAATTTATCCCTAACCCTAAATTCATATACTAACCCTAACCTTGGTGGTAACCCCATATTCTAACCCCATGTACAGAGTGGTGGGGGGGTGATCCCGGGACGGAGGATCGATGGACTGTGCCTTCAATCTTGGCGTCTATGACGCCAAGATTAACCTTTCTCCACCTAATCCGCCCGTGCCTCTCCTTCAGCTCCTGGTTTCCCTCTCCCCTCTCTTCTTTCGGGAAAGGAACAATTCTGCAAAGAAAGACATACAGTTTAACGGGTTCTGTTTATCCATATTTTTGTGTGGTCAACATAATAATATGTATTGTTTCCTATTAATGTGAATGTTTTTGTTCCTTTAAATTGTATTGGGGCTTCTATAGTATAATAAGTTTACTGTTCATAATCCCTAATAATTTGTACTGCTAATTGTAATGATTAGGCTGGATGGAGCAGGCAATTACGTCATATTTTTAATTATTTTCAAAACAAACAATAAAACCAATTCCGGAACCAATCAATACCCAAACGACGGACATTCCTGAACGCCTCACGGGCCGTACAGAAGGGTGTCCGGTTACTGCCACGTCTCCACCTTAGCCATAATCATTAGTTTGAACCCATACACGGCAGCGCCAGTCTGGCTGAGGAGCGACCACAAACCAATTTTCGATTTGCAACTTTAATTAGCCTGAAGAAGGTTTAGCATAAACCGAAACGTTGCTAAATTTGTTTGATTCCCTGTCGGGACAATAAAGTTTTTACTCCCGGATCGGAGGAGTCGTCTTTTTTCCGAATTCCATCGTTGCAATCAAGACGACTCGACATAAAATGGCCGACCATGAGGACGACGACTGGACGACGGTGCACTACGGGGGGCGTCGGAGAAGAAACAGAAGGTACGTGTCACCTCCACCCCTGAGGCGTTGTTATACCGACGCTATTACCACGACGCCCCCCCGCTGCGTCCCAGACGGCCATAGACGCTCCTACGCCTCGGTCACTGGGGCCCCCTGTCCCCCGGACGTGACGCGTCCCGTTCCAGACAACGGGGCGCCGCCAGCATGCAGTACAGAGGGACTCCGGATCGACGGTGGTGGCGCACACAGACTGACACGGATCGAGGGACAGCATATTCCACCGACCGTGACTTTAAAACCAAGGTGCGCATTATACACAAAATCATAAAGGCCACGCATCACCTTCATAACGTGTCGAAAGATGAACCTCCGGACATGATCGAGGGCATTACACGAACCCTCGCCATGATCATCAAGCCGTCGACACCATCCGAAAGAACAACGGACTTTATTTATGGTAATGCTAAGAACTGGGCCTACACTACTCTCCTCATATTAAGAGATCACTATAGAGATGTGATCGAGGAAGAGATCAATAAATTAATAGCCTTTACAGACCCTGACTGGGAGCAGCCGTTCGAGATCGCGGCCAAATGGGCACGACGGAACCTCGGAAGACGCCTGGCACCAGAGACGGTGCAACAGGCGGAGGCTCTCCTCGTGACCCGACTGCCCCAAGGTGAGGAAGCGGCCTCCCTTACACAAGCCACAGATGCTTTGGAAGAGCCTGTGTCCACGGCGGGACATCAGCAGGTCCACATGAGACCTGATCCACGCCCAGATGTGCACGGGGGTCCTCAGCCTCCGATCGCCCGGCCTGTGGGCTTGAGGACCGTGCGGACGGCAGCCACCGTGACTGACGTGGGAAGACATGGGTCATCTACTCCATCACCACGACAGGAGTCCCGGCCCTCCCCGTCATTGCCAGAAACATCAGGGCTTGGCAGACAACGGGACATGGATCCTATGCAGCAGAGGCCCAAAGGCACCACCCTCACCAAATCAGGTACGCTGCCTAAACCTTCTCTTCAGCGCACTCTGCTGGCACCACACAGATCTGCTTCATGCCAGACGGAGGAAGACGCTTTCCCTGCTGCCACATCGACCCCACGGGTGGCGGGACCAAACCCTCCTTCCATCTCATGGAGCACAACTCCACGGCAGGCTCTGCTCCCAGTTTTTCCATCGGGTGACCTGGACAAACGGTGTGAGGATGATCTCATCAGTTTGTTGGAAGAATGCCAGGAACCTACCTTCACGCCACATAGAGGGGATTTCACAGCACCTGCAATAGTATCTAAACGCAGGTCTATTAGACACGTTAATACACAAAAGACCAGGAAAATAGGCATGAGGTTGGCAAAGATCCGTTAAATATGTTGTTCTCTGTGTTGTCCACTTGAGTGCACTGTTGCTCTGTTTTAGGGACATGTTCATAACACTGGAACACATTATACTTACCTGGGGTTCTTCTTCTTTTTGTCTTCATCACCATTGATAAACGTGGAGTGTGGCATGTGGGTGTATCAACACAAATAACGGCCCTAACCCTAACCCTGGCCCTTACCTTAACCCCACATCCTAACCCTAACCTTAACCCTACATCCTAACCTTAACCCTAACCCCAACCCCAAACCTAACCCTAACCTAATCCTAATCCTGGCTGTTGTTGTCTTTCTCATTTAACCCTAATTTATTTCAATCCTAACCCTGGCTCTTCCTAACCCTAATTTTCTTCAACCGTAATTAATTTATCCCTAACCCTAAATTCATATACTAACCCTAACCTTGGTGGTAACCCCATATTCTAACCCCATGTACAGAGTGGTGGGGGGGTGATCCCGGGACGGAGGATCGATGGACTGTGCCTTCAATCTTGGCGTCTATGACGCCAAGATTAACCTTTTCTCCACCTAACCCTAACCCTAACCCTAACCCTAACCCTAACCCTAACCCGGCCCTAAACCTAACCCTAATCTGGCCCTAAACCTAACCTCAGTGAAATCTGCCCTAACCCTAACCTCAGTCTAATCTGGCCTTAAACCTAACCCTAACCTGGCCCTAAACCTAACCCTAACCTGGCCCTAAACCTAACCCTAATCTGGCCCTAAACCTAACCTCAGTGAAATCTGCCTTAATCCTAACCTCAGTCTAATCTGGCCCTAAACCTAACCCTAACCCTAATCTGGCCCTAAAACCTAACCCTAACCCTAATCTGGCCCTAAACCTAACCTCAGTCTAATCTGGCCCTACACCTAACCCTGATCTGGCCCTAAACCTAACCTCAGCTTAATCTACCCTAAACCTAACCTCAACCTAATCTGGCCCTAACCCTAACCCTAATCTGGCCTTAAACCTAACCTCAATCTAATTTAGCCCTAAACTCAACCCTAACCCTAATCTGGCTTTAATCCCAACCTCAGTCTAATTTGGCCTTAAAACTAACCTAAGTGACCCTAATCAATTTTTAAGGGTGACCCTTGACCCCAAACTCAATTTGCTCTTCTTTATTGTTTTTCTTCATTGTTGGTGTTACTTTTCATTGTTAGGCTTTAATTTCATTTTGTCTATGGATAGTTACGGGATAGAATGTATAATAACATTTATATAGGATTAAAAAACAGTTTAAAATTTATAGATTAATAAATAATTAAAAACATTAAAAACATTAAAAAACAATTTCTAAATATGGTTTTTGGTTTAAAAAACAGTTAAAATCCATGTTAATCTACCTCATTTTGTTAAAAAACGAATATGTTAAAAAAAGCGATAGACGAACGCTTGTTCTAAAAAACCGGAAGTACCCGCCCCAGAGAGAGAGAGGCGGAGTATAAATAGAGCTCCGGTTATCGGAGAGCTCACTTTGCGTTGTGCACTCAGAGGGACAACGTCTCCTGCTCTCAATACACATTGGACGTATGGTAGCGCTTGTTAGCATCTAGCTAGTTTTTGTGCCCAGCCTGAAGAAGGCCCTTTAAAGGGCCGAAACGTCGCGAGGGGCACCTTTTTCTTTATTGTTTATATTTTTTTATGTTTATTTGATTGCAAATTGTAATTTTACTTTGTCTTTGGGAAATAAAAATATATTTTGGAGAAGACAATTTTCTTTTTTTAAAGGACTTTTGGTCCAGTTTTTCATTTCATTATTTTTGATAAATATAAATAATTAAATAAATACATTGATAAATACATAGATAAATACATTCTTAAAACTATAAATACATAAATAATTAAAACAACAATTTAAAAGAGACTTACCCATGGATGACGGACGTTGGACGGTGGTTCGCTACGGCAACCGCCGTCAGAGGCCCAACCAGCGGCGGGACCAGTTCTCGGGAGACGCCAGGAGGATGGACAGCGCCATTTCCACCCCTCCTAGGAGAGGTTGGAGACCTATTTCTAAACCTAGCCGGCCCGCTCCTCCACCTGGGTTCTCCCGCTACAATGGTCCTAGACCACAAACCTTTGGGCCGAGATGGGGCCGTAGAGGAGACGTGGGACCACGTTTTCGCCAGGACTCCTCACAGGATAGGGAAGAGGGAGATGTCTTACGGCAACCTGCGGATTCACAGCAACGACATCTTTTCAAAAAAATGTTTACGGTCATCAAGTTGGTCCACCACCTGCAGAACGTCGCTCCGAAAGATGGAAAAGAAGGACCGCGGATGATTTCCAGAATGGTTGAGGAGTTGACGACAATGATTAGGCCTGCAGTCCCTACACCCCAGACAATACAGATGATTCAAGGAAACGCAGAGAACTGGGGGTACAACACCTTGACCATCTTGATGGACCACTATAAAGAGGGCCTAGACCAAGCCCTTCAGGAGCTGGAAGAACTCCTGATCCCGAACTGGAGGGCAGCGTTCCAAGTCTCGGTAAGATGGGCGAGGAGGAGTTTGCAGCGCCTGACCCGAGACGCCATTGAGCATGCAGAAGCACTGATCACTGCACGAGTGGTTGCTACAGAAGGCCAAGAGGTGCAACCGCGAACGTCAAGACCGGCGTCGGAACGACCGCGACCGTCGAGACCGGCAACGGAGCAACCACGACCATCTAGACCGGAAATGGTGACGACGGCAGTCCAGACGTCACCTGAGGAATCCAGACGATTGGTGAGGTTCCAAGGGGAACCATCAACGACGCGGTTCTCAAGGCCTCCGGACGAAGCACGTCCTACAGGTAGGTCAAGGACCGCACAGGCCACATCCACGCCTTATTCGGAGGACGAGGACGAGGAGGGAGAACTTCCCTGGTACCAGGTTCCCTGTCAACAAAGGACCGCACAGGCCACTTCCACGCCTTATGCGGAGAACGAGGACGAGGACGGAGAACTTCCCTGGTACCAGGTTCCCTGTCAACAAAGGTCTGTTCAGAGAAGAGCAAGGGCAGTTTTTCTGGAGGGGGAAGATCTATCATTGGAGCGAGAGGAACAGGACCTGATCAACTTCATCCCACTTGAAGAAACCCCCAGGACGGACTCACCTCAAGAATCCATGAGGGATCTATTCACACTGGATGAAGTGAGGGGGGGACGCTGAAGAGGAATTTTCCTCAGTCCGAGACTTCAACCTGGATCTTAGTCCCCCACGTACCTCAGGGTCCCCAAACCGGGGAACCGGCTCGTTGGTCCAGCAGGTCGCCCACATCCGTGGGGATCTCAAAGAGGACGAGGAAACCACCGGGCCCAGCTGCCTGACGGACTTCAGCCGGGGGAGGTTCCGGCCGAGGAGACACATTTACACCCAGAGGAAGCTCACGGACTGGAATCTGGTGGTGGAGAAAAAATGGCTTTTTCTGGGAGATTCCAATTTGGGCCTATTGCCAGAACATTCCTGTCGGGATTTACAGATTGAGGCTTTTCCAGAAGGACATTTTCGCCACGCCCAGGCGCTGATTGAAAAGGCCTGTCCACCTAGGAACATCGTGGTGGAAAAGGTCATTCTGTCGTTCGGAATTAACTCCAGGAGAACAAGTCCAAAGAAACAACCATCAAGAACCTGCAGGGGGCCGTCAGATCAGCGAAAAGAAGTTCCCCTATGCTGAGGTTCGGATCCCGATGCTCAACTATTCAACCAACCTGCCGATGGAGGAGCAGCTCAACCTGCAGACCCTCAACGAACACATCCGCCGAAACATGGGATTTATCCAACCCTTACCGAGCCATCTGTTCCAGACGGAAGTGGACGACATTCACTGGACTGGAGAGACAGGTAAGGCTATGTTTCAGCACTGGTGGAGGGAGTTAAACTGGCCTCCCCTGTAAGTCTTTCAGCAGAGGGGGATGTAGAATCACCTCCACCTCTTCTCTCACAGAATGTGGTGGTTCTCGCACAAAAATTTGAATTGTCAAGGTCACAGCATGACCTTTTGAGCAAAGGATTGACCTTTGTACCATGTTTACGTAGGGACAGAGATCACAAATTACAATTATTATCGGATATGCAAAATTATCATCGTAAAATTAAATTAGCAGATTACTTTAAAAATTCGGCACACAAAGATAAGATACCTTTTGTTGGACCTTCGATTTGGACTCCATCATTTAGTGAAATTGACCCAGAAATTCAAACCTTGGTTAAAAAAGATAAAAAAGACTTTAAACATTTCTACAATTCAGGTAATGAGACTCCAAATTTAAAAACAAACGAAATTCATGCACTATTTGAATTAAAAAGATTAAAAAATATCATAATTAAACCGGCTGACAAAGGTTCAGCAGTCGTTATTTTGGACCGAGAACAATACATTTACGAAGCCAAAAGACAATTAAGTGATCAAACCTACTATAAAAAATTAGACAGACCAATTTTCAGGGAAACAATTCCTTTAATTGATCAGATTTTAACAAAATTGAAAAAGAAAAAATTCATAAATTTAAAACAATTTCATTATTTAAAAGGGGACATTCAACCCAGGGAACGCAGGTTTTATATTCTCCCAAAAATTCATAAGGACCCGAGTACTTGGACTGTTCCATTTCAAATTCCTAAAGGGAGGCCTATAGTCTCAGATTGTGGGAGTGAGACGTATTTTACAGCGGAATTTTTGGATTACTACTTGAAACCTTTGTCTGACAAGCATCCGGCATATGTAAAAGATACATATCATTTTGTTGAATTGGTTAAAAATCTCGAGGTCCCTTTAAAATTTTATTTCTTTTCGATGGATGTGACAAGTTTGTATACAAATATTGATATTGAGGCAGGAATTTTGGCGGTCAAAAGATGTTTTTGAGGTATCCAGATCCCAGGAGACCGGATGAAGAATTGCTCAATTGTTGGAAATTAATTTAAAACGTAATGATTTTGAGTTTGATGGACAATTTTACCTCCAGATCAAGGGCACGGCTATGGGGAAACGATTCGCCCGGCATATGCCAATATTTTTATGGCCATCTGGGAGGAGGAAGTTTTTGTAAAATGCCCAAAAAAGCCTCTGTATTATTTTCGTTATTTGGATGATGTATGGGGAATTTGGGAAGGAACGGAAGCGGAATTTTTGGAATTTGTGTGTGTGTTGAACTCTCATGACCTTTCAATTCAAATGGAAGCTGACATTCAGGAACAATCGATTGACTTTTTAGACACTACGGTGTATAAAGCGGAGGATTTTGAGTCTACTCGGAGTTTAGATATAAAAGTTTTCTTTAAAAACTGATTTGCATGCACTGTTGTCCATGTCAAGCTTCCATCCACGACACACATTTGCAGGATTAGTTAAATCCCAATTATTGAGATTTGATCGGATTTGCACTAGGACCGAGGATTTTCAGAAAGCGGTCACTATTCTCTTTAAGGCACTTCGCCAAAGGGGATATTCAAGGCAATTTTTAAAGAAAGTATTAAAAAACTTCAAAAACAAAAAAGAAAAAACTGAAAAAAATTTGATCCCTCTAATAACAACCTTTGATTCAACTAGCAAAACATTGAATTCAAAATGGAAAAATAATTATAAAAAAATTGGTGGTTTGGAACTACTGCCTAATTTCAATGTTCTTTCGGCATACAGGAAAAATAAAAATTTGAAAGATCTCTTGGTGTTTGCTAAATTACCGTCTTTACGGGTTAGCAAATCACAAAAATTTATACAAAATTTTCTTAAATTAAAATTCATTAAGAGTGCCAAAGAGGGAAGAGTTTTCAGAATTTCGCAATCTTTTGCTACCAGATCCTGCAATTGTGTATATGTTTTGTGTTGTGCCAATTGTAGCAAAAAGTATGTTGGAGAGACAAAAAATTCTTTATTTACACGATTGACGCAACATAGATACAATGTTAAAAACAAATTACAAGTACACACGTTGGTTGTACAACATTTTTTATTGCATGGATATGAATCGTTGAGAATTGCTGGCCTACAGAGGAGCGACACCTGGACAGACTGGGAACGCAAGAAGCTGGAGAAGAGGTGGATTTATTGGTTGGAGACAAGGGAGCCGTTTGGATTAAATATGAAGAATTAATTTAGCCCTAACCTTAATTTGGCCCTAAACCTAACCTCAGTCTAATTTGGCCCTAAACCTAACCCTAACCCTAACCTGGCCCTAAACCTAACCCTAATCTGGCCCTAAACCTAACCTCAGTGAAATCTGCCCTAACCCTAACCTCAGTCTAATCTGGCCTTAAACCTAACCCTAACCTGGCCCTAAACCTAACCCTAACCTGGCCCTAAACCTAACCCTAATCTGGCCCTAAACCTAACCTCAGTGAAATCTGCCTTAATCCTAACCTCAGTCTAATCTGGCCCTAAACCTAACCCTAACCCTAATCTGGCCCTAAAACCTAACCCTAACCCTAATCTGGCCCTAAACCTAACCTCAGTCTAATCTGGCCCTACACCTAACCCTGATCTGGCCCTAAACCTAACCTCAGCTTAATCTACCCTAAACCTAACCTCAACCTAATCTGGCCCTAACCCTAACCCTAATCTGGCCTTAAACCTAACCTCAATCTAATTTAGCCCTAAACTCAACCCTAACCCTAATCTGGCTTTAATCCCAACCTCAGTCTAATTTGGCCTTAAAACTAACCTAAGTGACCCTAATCAATTTTTAAGGGTGACCCTTGACCCCAAACTCAATTTGCTCTTCTTTATTGTTTTTCTTCATTGTTGGTGTTACTTTTCATTGTTAGGCTTTAATTTCATTTTGTCTATGGATAGTTACGGGATAGAATGTATAATAACATTTATATAGGATTAAAAAACAGTTTAAAATTTATAGATTAATAATTAAAAACATTAAAAACATTAAAAAACAATTTCTAAATATGGTTTTTGGTTTAAAAAACAGTTAAAATCCATGTTAATCTACCTCATTTTGTTAAAAAACGAATATGTTAAAAAAAAGCGATAGACGAACGCTTGTTCTAAAAAACCGGAAGTACCCGCCCCAGAGAGAGCGGAGTATAAATAGGAGCTCCGGTTATCGGAGAGCTCACTTTGCGTTGTGCACTCAGAGGGACAACGTCTCCTGCTCTCAATACACATTGGACGTATGGTAGCGCTTGTTAGCATCTAGCTAGTTTTTTGTGCCCAGCCTGAAGAAGGCCCCCTTTAAGGGCCGAAACGTCGCGAGGGCACCTTTTTCTTTATTGTTTATATTTTTTTATGTTTATTTGATTGCAAATTGTAATTTTACTTTGTCTTTGGGAAATAAAAATATATTTTGGAGAAGACAATTTTCTTTTTTTTAAAGGACTTTTGGTCCAGTTTTTCATTTCATTATTTTTGATAAATATAAATAATTAAATAAATACATTGATAAATACATAGATAAATACATTCTTAAAACTATAAATACATAAATAATTAAAACAACAATTTAAAAGAGACTTACCCATGGATGACGGACGTTGGACGGTGGTTCGCTACGGCAACCGCCGTCAGAGGCCCAACCAGCGGCGGGACCAGTTCTCGGGAGACGCCAGGAGGATGGACAGCGCCATTTCCACCCCTCCTAGGAGAGGTTGGAGACCTATTTCTAACCCTAACCCTAACCTATGCCTAACCCTAATCTGGCCCTAACCCTAACCCCAGTGGAACCTATGCCTAACCCTAATCTGGCCCTAACCCTAACCCCAGTGGAACCTATGCCTGACCCTAATCTGGCCCTAACCCTAACCCCAGTGAACCTATGCCTAACCCTAATCTGGCCCTAACCCCAGTGGAACCTGTGCCTAACCCTAATCTGGCCCTAAACATAACCCTAATTGACTAATATTAATACATTATAAATACATTAAAAATGTAATAAATATGTTAAAAACAATTCATTTTTATATATATATACATTATGTAATGTTAAAATACAGGGAAATCCCATATAAAGTGAAAAAAAGTGATGGAGTTGAGAAAAACCGAATAAGCGGCAACCTTTTTTTTCATCGCTTTTTTTTCATCGGTTTTTGTTCATCGGTTTTTTTCTTTTTCAGTGAGCAGTATAAATAGAGCTGCAGCTCAGGGGAGCTCACTTTCATTTTGATTTTCGGACGGACAACAGCTCTTGCCTGCTACTGCTAATATAGCATTGTTTTGTGTGCCTTGCCTGAAGAAGGCCCTTATTGGGCCGAAACGTCGCGAATAGGCACACATTTTTCTTTTATTGATTAATAATTGACTTTTATTGATTTTGTATTGTTTATTTACTTTTGTCATTTTTTGTAAATAAAAAATACTTTGATTGATCAGGACGTCTGGTCCTTTTCTTTCCAGCTTTTAGGGAAAGACTCTTTTAGTTCCTAATTTAAATTCCACATATATATACACAATTAATATTTACCATCTCTATAAATAAATATACATACATTTCATACTTACCTTGCGTACATACACCTATATACACCTACATAGCTTATACTTACCTTAGTTATACTTACCTTTAATAAATAAATAAATATACTTACCCCTTTAATAAATAAACATACATATAATTAGATATCTCATACTCACACTACTTACCTGGACGACGACACCTGTAAAACATGGACGGAGGCGGCGGATGGACTACGGTGCGGTACGGACGAGGACGACGACGGGATGGACGGGGGGCCAGTGGACGGGAGCGGCCGGGTGGACGGACCGCGCCAATTCCGCCCCCTCACAGAGGGGTTGGAGACTTCCCAAAATCCTAACCCTAACCCTAACCCTAACTCACTATATACCTAACCTAACCCTAGCCCTAACCCTAGCCCTAACCCTAGCCCTAAGCCTAACCCTAACCATTTTTAAATGGCGCAATTTCGAGACAAAAACAAGCCTAGGATGCTCAGAACAGCCCCTAGAACGCCATCCCAGAGTTTTAGCTCGATAGCGCCACCTATCATTCCTCAGATTTCCCAAAAATGTCCCTGAGACGCACTACCAATCCACTCCAAATGGCCTGAAACGTGCTTAAAACACATTTCTGTAGGTAGGTGAATTTCCCAAACCATAACCCTAAACACTTTGGAAAATTTCACCAAAACCGCTGGCTGGCCGGGCCCATTCATTTCAATGGGGAAAGTTCAAACCCGTTTAACTCCGGATCTGGACCTCGGAGAGCCTTGCAAACCGCCTCCGTCTGACATAATTCGACCACGGAGAACACGCCTGTCCAATCCCCGACCTTCTACGACCTTCCTAGCCCGACATATGGCCAAAATAAAGTCCATTTCCGGTCTAGCTCCCAAACCGGAAGTCGGATCCGGACCACACTTACAGGATCTTCATCCTATCGCCCGACTTACCTGTGTACCAAATTTCAGACCTCTAGCACTTACCCTTCTCCAGAAACCTCGAGTTTGGGGAATTCCCCATCGTGGTAAACTCACTATATACCTAACCCTAACCCTAACCCTAACCCTAATCTGGCCCTAACCCTAACCCCAGTGGAACCTATGCCTGACCCTAATCTGGCCCTAACCCTAACCCCAGTGAACCTATGCCTAACCCTAATCTGGCCCTAACCCCAGTGGAACCTGTGCCTAACCCTAATCTGGCCCTAAACATAACCCTAATTGACTAATAATAATAATAATAATAATAATACATTATAAATACATTAAAAATGTAATAAATATGTTAAAAACAATTATTTTTTATATATATATACATTATGTAATGTTAAAATACAGGGAAATCCCATATAAAGTGAAAAAAAGTGATGGAGTTGAGAAAAACCGAATAAGCGGCAACCTTTTTTTTCATCGCTTTTTTTTTTTTTTTTTTTTTTTTTTTTCATCGCTTTTTGTTCATCGGTTTTTTTCTTTTTCAGTGAGCAGTATAAATAGAGCTGCAGCTCAGGGGAGCTCACTTTCATTTTGATTTTCGGACGGACAACAGCTCTTGCCTGCTACTGCTAATATAGCATTGTTTTGTGTGCCTTGCCTGAAGAAGGCCCTTATTGGGCCGAAACGCGCAACTAGGCACACATTTTTTCTTTCATTGTTTAATAATTGGATTTTGTATTGTTTACTTTTGTCATTGTTGTAAATAAAAGAATAATTTGATTAATCAGGACGTCTGGTCCTTTTCTTTCCAGTTTTTGGGGAAAGACTCTTTTAGTTCCTAATTTGAATTTTACATATACATACACAATTAATATTTATAAACAAATATACATACATACATTTCATACTTACCTTACATATATACACCTTCATAGATTATACTTACCTTAGTTATACTTACCTTTAATTAATAAACAAAAAATACTTACCTGGACGACGACACCTGTGTAAAAAATGGACGGAGGCGGCGGATGGACTACGGTGCGGTACGGACGAGGACGACGACGGGATGGACGGGGGGGCCAGTGGACGGGAGCGGCCGGGTGGACGGACCGCGCCAATTCCGCCCCCTCACAGAGGGGTTGGAGACTTCCCCAAAGCCCTAACCCTAACTCCAGTGGAACCTATGCTTAACCCTAATCTGGCCCTAAACATAACCTTAATTGAACCTATGCCTAACCCTAATCTGGCCCTAACCCTAACCCCAGTGGAACCTATGCCTAACCCTTATCTGGCCCTAACCCTAACCCCAGTGGAACCTATGCCTAACCCTTATCTGGCCCTAACCCTAACCCCAGTGGAACCTATGCCTAACCCTAATCTGGCCCTAACCCTAACCCCAGTGGAACCTATGCCTAACCCTAATCTGACCCTAACCCTAACCCCAGTGGAACCTATGCCTAACCCTAATCTGGCCCTAACCCTAACCCCAGTGGAACCTATGCCTGACCCTAATCTGGCCCTAACCCTAACCCCAGTGAACCTATGCCTAACCCTAATCTGGCCCTAAACATAACCCTAATTGACTAGTATTAATACATTATAAATACATTAAAAATGTAATAAATATGTTAAAAACAATTCATTTTTATATATATATACATTATGTAATGTTAAAATACTGGGAAATCCCATATAAATTGAAAAAAAAGCGATGGAGTTAAAAAAAACCGAATAAGCGGCAACCTTTTTGTTCATCGCTTTTTTTCATCGCTTTTTGTTCATCGGTTTTTTTCTTGTTCGGCGAGCAGTATATATAGAGCTGCAGCTCAGGGGAGCTCACTTTCATTTTGGTTTTTGGACAGAGAACAGCTCTTGCCTGCTACTGCTAGTTTAGCATTGTCTTGTGTGCCTTGCCTGAAGAAGGCCCTTATTGGGCCGAAACGTGTTAATAGGCACACATTTTTCTTTATTGATTAATAATTGACTTTTATTGATTTTGTATTGTTTATTTACTTTTGTCATTTTTGTAAATAAAAAATACTTTGATTGATCAGGACGTCTGGTCCTTTTCTTTCCAGCTTTTAGGGAAAGACTCTTTTAGTTCCTAATTTAAATTCCACATATACCTACACAATTAATATTTACCATCTCTATAAATAAATATACATACATTTCATACTTACCTTGCATACGTACACCTATATACACCTACATAGCTTATACTTACCTTAGTTATACTTACCTTTAATAAATAAATAAATATACTTACCCCTTTAATAAATAAACATACATATAATTAGATATCTCATACTCACACATACTTACCTGGACGACGACACCTGTAAAACATGGACGGAGGCGGCGGATGGACTACGGTGCGGTACGGACGAGGACGACGACGGGATGGACGGGGGGGCCAGTGGACGGGAGCGGCCGGGTGGACGGACCGCGCCAATTCCGCCCCCTCACAGAGGGGTTGGAGACTTCCCCAAAATCCTAACCCTAACCCTAACCCTAACCCTATCCTTTCGTCATGTCTCCAAACGTCCAGCAACATACCGTACCCCACCATAACCCCAACCCCTTGACCCCCTACCCTAACCAGGGTCTGTATCCCACCTCCCTAATACCTAACCCTACCCTAACCACCTACCCTACTCCTAATCCTAACCCCACCTACCCTATTCCTAACCCTAACCCCAACCCTAACCCTAACCCTAACCAGGGTCTGTACCCCACCTCCCCCAACCCTAACCCTAACCCCAACCCTAACCCCTACCCGAACCAGGGTCTGTATCCCACCTCCCCCAACCCTAACCCTAACCCTATTCCTAACCCTAACCCCAACCCTAACCCCTACCCGAATCAGGGTCTATATCCCACCCCCCCTTCCCCTAACCCTAACCCCAACCCCTACCCTAACCAGGGTCTGCATCCCACTTACCTGATTCCTAACCCCACCCCCTACCTACCCTATTCCTAACCCTAACCCCAACCCTAACCCCTACCCGAACCAGGGTCTGTATCCCACCTCCCCCAACCCTAATCCTAACCCAACCTACCCTATTCGTAACCCTAACCCCAACCCTAACCCCTACCCGAAACAGGGTCTGTATCCCACCTCCCCTAACCCCAACCCTAACCCCTACCCGAACCAGGGTTTGTATCCCACTAACCCTAACCCTAACCCGACCTACCCTATCCCTAACCCTAACCCCTACCCTAACCAGGGTCTGTATCCCACCTACCCCATCCCTAACCCTAACCCCAATCCTAACCCTAACCCCTTGACCCCCTACTCTTCCCACCAGGAACAGGGATGGAACTCCACCATCCACCACACTTACCTCCATACCGGGACGATGGTCGACCAACACATCAATCTCCCTGACACCCCCAAACCACACATTTTGCCACTGGTCTCCACTTTCTCCCACACTACACTGGGTCTCCTATCAACAATCAAAGACCACTTCAACAAGACCCAACCATCGCACCCTACCATCCAGAACCATAAAGTTATTTCAGCATTTAGGAAGAACCCAAACCTACGCAACATGCTGGTCAAAGCAAACTTCACAACACACAGAAAACCACCCCCAACACCAGAGGAGCAACTTTATAGAAACAGGAAATTCATCAGCAACCCACACAGCAAGCTTTCCTCCCTCACTAGGCACATATTCCCTAGCACACAGCAACATCATTTATATCATTACATGCACCACCTGCCACAAACACTACATAGGAGAAACCAAACATGCACTACACATAAGGCTCCAACAACACATGCGCAACATCAGGAAGGGGCAACTCACAACACCACTCGTCACCCACTTCCAACACCACTCTCCAGACCACCTCATCATATCAGGCCTCGAGTCCAATGACCACTGGACCACAGGACAGAGAAAGAGAGCAGAGAGGATCTGGATTGCGAGACTAGGGACCATCACACCTAGAGGACTGAACGACGTCCCATAAAAAAAAAAAAAAAACCCCCATCCATCCATCGGATGACGGCGATAGCCAAGAGACATCCTCGACCCTACAAGCCCAACTACAACAGGGGTCAAGCCCCTGGGAGCACCCCGTACGCCAACTCCTCACAGCATTAAGATACAGCTGGTGCCCCTACCCCAGACAAGTCCATGGGGGCTGTGGCAAGTCCAAGTTATTAGGCCAGTGCACCGTAAGTCCACATGTGACCCCCTGAACCCCAACCCTAACCCAAACCTAACCCAGCCAGTGCCAATACTTGGAACCATGGCCCCCCGACTCAGCAAAATCCTTCAAACCCACTATATAAACTAGGCCCCCAGAAGAACCAAACACCTACTGCTACCAAGTCTCCGCCTGCTCACTTACCTTGTTGGACTTACCATTGGTCCTGCCGCCACGGGGATTCGAACCCCTGTCCTCCACTTGGTGGGTTGTTGCCTCTGCCATCCTGCCATTGGAACTGACACACAAAACACTACATTTTACAACCACCTGGGGGTGACAGTGGACCTACCCACTACATTACCCAGAACACTCCACTTTGCCTTACCTCCTTCCACGAACCAATCATTCTTGGCCTCACGTTTCCCTCCAGAATTCAAACACGAATCATCCAATAGACACCCACCACCACAGAACCCACCAAACTGATTGGACATGCAGATGTCACGTGGACTACTCACTCTCTCTCCATCCCTAAAGCTATAAATACACCCAGGCTGTCTCATTCTGCCTTTCACCTAAACCTCTGATGAAGCAACTGAGTTGCGAAACGTCAGGTGTTCTTTGACTCCGCTTTACCTACCCTATCCCTGCTCTAAAAAGCTACCCTTTGGCTTTTATTTGGCTTTAGTCAATTAGAGTTAGATCTAAATAGTCTGATCGAGGAAGGGGGCCCTAGCCCTCGGGCACCTCTCAACAATCGTCTAAACGACATCCAATAATCCGGATTATACAAGTTTTTTTTGAGAAAGGACAGTAACCTTGGACCGACACCTGGGACATAACATCTATCCAGAGAACCGACACCCCAACTCACCGAACCAGAACCCGGACCAGGTGCATCCAGGTAGGGGCTTCCGACCTCGACTGACTATTGAAGTGAAAAGATTTTTTCAACAGGAACTGGGCGGTGGAACGGAGCCAAAGGTACAGGTATGAGTAGACAGCCTCTATATAGAACACACACGCAGCATGCCACACCACCCCCACTCATGTCACTCACCACACACCCTTTACACAGTACCAGATACATACACCCCATGTACCCTAGAAGACCACGATTCCACCCCTACCCTACACAGCCAGCCACCAGAACCCCCACAGAGCCACCCACTACAGAAACCAGACTCGCTAGCAAACAATACTTCAAACTTATACAAGCCACACACCACAAACACATCATCGATAAAGCAATCGTTACAGGTAGATTCCCACCTGGCATGCTAAGGCAGGTCCACCGCCTCACAGACTTTATCAAACCCGCAGCTCCAAATCCACAAACACGACAAAAAGTAGCAGAGAACACCAATACCTGGATGGAAAACAACATGGCCATCCTAAAAAACCACTACACAGCCACAATTACTGCTATTAAGGACACCCCCAAAGATCCTCTGGCACTACAAATAGCCATTGGATGGGCTAGAAAACGTTATGGAGACAAATTGACACTAGAAACAATAAGTACAGTAGAATACACACTGGGCATCACACAGCCCAACCAACCCACGATTAGCAAATCCCCCCCACCACCACTATTGCCTCAAACACACAGCAGCACAACACAGCCCCTGGCCACCATCCAGGAAGCTAAAGAAAACGAGGAGTTCCCTCCCTTACCGAACCCACAAGCCCCCCACAATCTGGCACAGTTCCTGGGCCCACGCAGCCCTGTAACGGAAGAAAGGGCACAAAGCCAACAAATGGAGGCCAGCACCCAAGACATCCCATCAGCCCTAACCCTAACCCAGGACCAGCCAGTACACCAACAAAGCCAGCCCCCCAAGGGAGTGAACACACACCCAACCCACCAGTACAACACCCGCAGACACCTACCTGCCACCAGGAGCCCCGAGATGCACCCAGCCTGGACCCCAAACCACAGAGACCCGTAACCATCCCCGGCCCCCCAAAACCAGGAACACACTGGAACCCAACGACACCCTGCCCCAACCTATTCCCGGACACACAAACAACCCGCTCCCCACAACAAGGTCCCCGGACTCCCCCTCCCCCGACCTCCTTCCCAATCACGGCCTCTACCCTCGACCCCAAAGAGATGCTGCAAACAGGCCAACACAGGATCAACTCCGACCTGTTGAACTGAGCCCCGTCCAGTCACCCAGCACACCTCACCAATTCTTGTCTCCCGCAGCAACCGTCTATGGCCAACTTTACTCCACCTCCGCCAGATGACCCACAAGATGGACAACTCCCACTAAGATCAACAACGATAGCAGAAATCCACCCATCACCCAAGACACACCCACTTACCAACCTTGAACTTGAAACCATCACACTGAGCACTTTGGACAAAACAAATGTAGCCGTAACTACCCTAGACCTGATTTCCCCTAACTCCTCGCCGTCTCCGGGCCGCCCGGGTTGCCGGGCTGATTGGGCGGGGCCTCGTGCGCCCAATGATCACCCCAATTGGAAGGAGGGTAACATGATGAGCGGGAATTCAAAGGCCAACATGGCCGAGAACAAAACCCAATCTGAGCCCTCTGTTCAACGTCGATCGGGAGGGGGCCCGTCGGTCCGGCCCTTTGGCCCGGCGCCCGCGGCACCCGGAGACTCCGGCCCAACCCCTTCTTCTTGCCCCCTAAGCTATCTAGCCAGAACAAACGCACAACCCCACCCACATCCCCTAGCCCCAGCAGCTTTAAACCCACTTACCACCTCGCCAGGCCCAACCGCAAGCTGCAGGACTGGTGCTTCAAACCCAGGAAGCCAATTGTCATCCTAGGCGACTCCAATATCAATAGAATCCCCCCACCACAACCCAGAGATCCAACTGGACAGCTACCCAGGAGCAAACCTCTACCATTTCCTAAAGATTTGTGAAAAACAGTACCCAGCCCCTCCACCAAAGTACTGATCTTGTCAATCGGGATCAACAATAAGGACCAGGACCCCAAACAAACATCAATTAAACAACTTAAGGCACTGTACCGCCAGGCCAGGACCACCTTCCCTAACGCGGATATCTACTTTCCCACCCTGAACTTTTCCACAAAACTTACATCAACACAACAGACCAACCTCAACCTGATCAACAAGGCCATTACCACCCACCTCCCCTCCCTAGCCGCAATCCCTGACCATACATTTAACACTGAAGCCGACAACATCCACTGGACAGCAGCCACAGCTAACCGAATCTTCAGCCACTGGTGCGAAAAACTAAATTTTTCTTCAATCTAAACCCTAACCCGGATCACAACAATACCGCCCAAGACACAGGCCCCAACTGCAACACTACCAACCCCAGCCAGCCCCAGATCCCCCGGACAATATCCCATCCCAGGAACACTGGCTCACTGCACAACTCAGCAGGGACTCCAATGTCCTGAACCTATCAACGCTCTTCACACTGTCTACAGCCCAAACACAATTACTGGAAAGGGGACTAACCTTCGTCCCACGTCCAACCAAGCACGACTGGGAAGAACTCCAGAGGGACGTACACAGATACCACAGGCGACTGAAAATCTTGGACTATTTTCACTTTCAACCCAACCACCAAAACCTACCTTTCACGCAACCATCCAACTGGGAACCCGCACTGCCCCTGCTAACCCAGCAAACACAAAAAATCATCAGGAAGGGCATACAGACCCTTCGAGCATACCACCCCCTCCCTGACATTCCGGACAACCTAAAAGAGTCCGAGCGTAGGGCCTTGAAATCACTCATGGACAACCCAAATATCATCATAAAACCAGCAGACAAAGGGTCAAAAACAGTCATACTGGACAGACAACAATACCTCTTGGAGGCAAACCGACAACTCTCAGATGAGAAGTACTACAAACCGCTCCAGCACAGTATTCAACGTAATACACAAACCCAACTCAGGGCCATCGTCCAGTCCCTTTACCACCAGAAGTATATTACATCTAAACAATGCAAGCACCTGCTGGGACCCGACAACCCACGCAATAGACAATTCTACCTCCTCCCCAAAATCCACAAAGACCCCAAAACCTGGACGATCCCCTTTGAGGTCCCCCCTGGCAGACCCATAGTGTCTGATTGCAACAGTGCATCCTACAACATATCCCAATACATAGACCACTTCCTGAACCCCCTCTCCACCAAGCACCCCAGCTATATTAAAGATACTTACCACTTCCTGGACACCATCAGACCCATGACTGTCCCCACCCAGGCACTTCTTTTCACGTTGGACGTGGACAGCCTATACACAAACATCAACACCGAACTGGGCATTGGGGTCGTAAGTAAGATCCTCAACAAATATCCAGATAACCAAAGACCCGACAAAGAACTCCTGCAACTTCTCACCCTCTGCCTGAACAACAACGACTTCTGCTTCAACGACAAACACTACTTACAAATCAATGGAACAGCCATGGGACAGAGATATGCACCGTCTTATGCCAACATCTACATGAGCGAGTGGGAGCAAGAAGCACTGGCAAAATGCCCCTTGAAACCATCCTTCTACCTTCGCTACCTGGATGACATCATTGGCGCATGGCCACATCACATAACCGAATTTTATGGATTTATAGATACACTCAACAACTACCACCCATCCATAAAAGTCAAATACACAATAGACCCACAGCAGGTAAACTTCCTCGACACCACAGTCTTCTTCCAGAACACCAACCCAGGATCTAAAAGAATGCTAACAAAAGTTTATTTCAAAGCGACAGACACACACGCACTCCTCCACAAATCCAGCTACCACCCTAAACATACATTCAGAGGCATAATTAAATCACAAATCATTAGATTTCACCGCATCTCATCCCTACAGTCGGACTTTCATGAAGCTACTCGCACCTTATTCCACAGTCTTAGAAAAAGGCATTACTCAAGACGATTCCTTAGGTACGTCAAAAACAGTACCTTGGCCTCACTCACCTCAACTCCCCATCGAGAAAAAAACAACCTACCTTCTACACAAACCTTTGGTCGACCTCCTCCCGCCACGTCTCCTTTCGTCATGTCTCCAAACGTCCAGCAACATACCGTACCCCACCATAACCCCAACCCCTTGACCCCCTACCCTAACCAGGGTCTGTATCCCACCTCCCTAATACCTAACCCTACCCTAACCACCTACCCTACTCCTAATCCTAACCCCACCTACCCTATTCCTAACCCTAACCCCAACCCTAACCCTAACCCTAACCAGGGTCTGTACCCCACCTCCCCCAACCCTAACCCTAACCCCAACCCTAACCCCTACCCGAACCAGGGTCTGTATCCCACCTCCCCCAACCCTAACCCTAACCCTATTCCTAACCCTAACCCCAACCCTAACCCCTACCCGAATCAGGGTCTATATCCCACCCCCCTTCCCCTAACCCTAACCCCAACCCCTACCCTAACCAGGGTCTGCATCCCACTTACCTGATTCCTAACCCCACCCCTACCTACCCTATTCCTAACCCTAACCCCAACCCTAACCCCTACCCGAACCAGGGTCTGTATCCCACCTCCCCCAACCCTAATCCTAACCCAACCTACCCTATTCGTAACCCTAACCCCAACCCTAACCCCCTACCCGAAACAGGGTCTGTATCCCACCTCCCCTAACCCCAACCCTAACCCCTACCCGAACCAGGGTTTGTATCCCACTAACCCTAACCCTAACCCGACCTACCCTATCCCTAACCCTAACCCCTACCCTAACCAGGGTCTGTATCCCACCTACCCCATCCCTAACCCTAACCCCAATCCTAACCCTAACCCCTTGACCCCCTACTCTTCCCACCAGGAACAGGGATGGAACTCCACCATCCACCACACTTACCTCCATACCGGGACGATGGTCGACCAACACATCAATCTCCCTGACACCCCCAAACCACACATTTGGCCACTGGTCTCCACTTTCTCCCACACTACACTGGGTCTCCTATCAACAATCAAAGACCACTTCAACAAGACCCAACCATCGCACCCTACCATCCAGAACCATAAAGTTATTTCAGCATTTAGGAAGAACCCAAACCTACGCAACATGCTGGTCAAAGCAAACTTCACAACACACAGAAAACCACCCCCAACACCAGAGGAGCAACTTTATAGAAACAGGAAATTCATCAGCAACCCACACAGCAAGCTTTCCTCCCCCTCACTAGGCACATATTCCCTAGCACACAGCAACATCATTTATATCATTACATGCACCACCTGCCACAAACACTACATAGGAGAAACCAAACATGCACTACACATAAGGCTCCAACAACACATGCGCAACATCAGGAAGGGGCAACTCACAACACCACTCGTCACCCACTTCCAACACCACTCTCCAGACCACCTCATCATATCAGGCCTCGAGTCCAATGACCACTGGACCACAGGACAGAGAAAGAGAGCAGAGAGGATCTGGATTGCGAGACTAGGGACCATCACACCTAGAGGACTGAACGACGTCCCATAAAAAAACCCCCCATCCATCCATCGGATGACGGCGATAGCCAAGAGACATCCTCGACCCTACAAGCCCAACTACAACAGGGGTCAAGCCCCTGGGAGCACCCCGTACGCCAACTCCTCACAGCATTAAGATACAGCTGGTGCCCCTACCCCAGACAAGTCCATGGGGGCTGTGGCAAGTCCAAGTTATTAGGCCAGTGCACCGTAAGTCCACATGTGACCCCCTGAACCCCAACCCTAACCCAAACCTAACCCAGCCAGTGCCAATACTTGGAACCATGGCCCCCCGACTCAGCAAAATCCTTCAAACCCACTACATAAACTAGGCCCCCAGAAGAACCAAACACCTACTGCTACCAAGTCTCCGCCTGCTCACTTACCTTGTTGGACTTACCATTGGTCCTGCCGCCACGGGGATTCGAACCCCTGTCCTCCACTTGGTGGGTTGTTGCCTCTGCCATCCTGCCATTGGAACTGACACACAAAACACTACATTTTACAACCACCTGGGGGTGACAGTGGACCTACCCACTACATTACCCAGAACACTCCACTTTGCCTTACCTCCTTCCACGAACCAATCATTCTTGGCCTCACGTTTCCCTCCAGAATTCAAACACGAATCATCCAATAGACACCCACCACCACAGAACCCACCAAACTGATTGGACATGCAGATGTCACGTGGACTACTCACTCTCTCTCCATCCCTAAAGCTATAAATACACCCAGGCTGTCTCATTCTGCCTTTCACCTAAACCTCTGATGAAGCAACTGAGTTGCGAAACGTCAGGTGTTCTTTGACTCCGCTTTACCTACCCTATCCCTGCTCTAAAAGCTACCCTTTTGGCTTTTATTTGGCTTTAGTCAATTAGAGTTAGATCTAAATAGTCTGATCGAGGAAGGGGGCCCTAGCCCTCGGGCACCTCTCAACAATCGTCTAAACGACATCCAATAATCCGGATTATACAAGTTTTTTTTGAGAAAGGACAGTAACCTTGGACCGGACACCTGGGACATAACATCTATCCAGAGAACCGACACCCCAACTCACCGAACCAGAACCCGGACCAGGTGCATCCAGGTAGGGGCTTCCGACCTCGACTGACTATTGAAGTGAAAAGATTTTTTCAACAGGAACTGGGCGGTGGAACGGAGCCAAAGGTACAGGTATGAGTAGACAGCCTCTATATAGAACACACACGCAGCATGCCACACCACCCCCACTCATGTCACTCACCACACACCCTTTACACAGTACCAGATACATACACCCCATGTACCCTAGAAGACCACGATTCCACCCCTACCCTACACAGCCAGCCACCAGAACCCCCACAGAGCCACCCACTACAGAAACCAGACTCGCTAGCAAACAATACTTCAAACTTATACAAGCCACACACCACAAACACATCATCGATAAAGCAATCGTTACAGGTAGATTCCCACCTGGCATGCTAAGGCAGGTCCACCGCCTCACAGACTTTATCAAACCCGCAGCTCCAAATCCACAAACACGACAAAAAGTAGCAGAGAACACCAATACCTGGATGGAAAACAACATGGCCATCCTAAAAAACCACTACACAGCCACAATTACTGCTATTAAGGACACCCCAAAGATCCTCTGGCACTACAAATAGCCATTGGATGGGCTAGAAAACGTTATGGAGACAAATTGACACTAGAAACAATAAGTACAGTAGAATACACACTGGGCATCACACAGCCCAACCAACCCACGATTAGCAAATCCCCCACCACCACTATTGCCTCAAACACACAGCAGCACAACACAGCCCCTGGCCACCATCCAGGAAGCTAAAGAAAACGAGGAGTTCCCTCCCTTACCGAACCCACAAGCCCCCCACAATCTGGCACAGTTCCTGGGCCCACGCAGCCCTGTAACGGAAGAAAGGGCACAAAGCCAACAAATGGAGGCCAGCACCCAAGACATCCCATCAGCCCTAACCCTAACCCAGGACCAGCCAGTACACCAACAAAGCCAGCCCCCCAAGGGAGTGAACACACACCCAACCCACCAGTACAACACCCGCAGACACCTACCTGCCACCAGGAGCCCCGAGATGCACCCAGCCTGGACCCCAAACCACAGAGACCCGTAACCATCCCCGCCCCCCAAAACCAGGAACACACTGGAACCCAACGACACCCTGCCCCAACCTATTCCCGGACACACACAACAACCCGCTCCCCACAACAAGGTCCCCGGACTCCCCCTCCCCCGACCTCCTTCCCAATCACGGCCTCTACCCCTCGACCCCAAAGAGATGCTGCAAACAGGCCAACACAGGATCAACTCCGACCTGTTGAACTGAGCCCCCGTCCAGTCACCCAGCACACCTCACCAATTCTTGTCTCCCCGCAGCAACCGTCTATGGCCAACTTTACTCCACCTCCGCCAGATGACCCACAAGATGGACAACTCCCACTAAGATCAACAACGATAGCAGAAATCCACCCATCACCCAAGACACACCCACTTACCAACCTTGAACTTGAAACCATCACACTGAGCACTTTGGACAAAACAAATGTAGCCGTAACTACCCTAGACCTGATTTCCCCTAACTCCTCGCCGTCTCCGGGCCGCCCGGGTTGCCGGGCTGATTGGGCGGGGCCTCGTGCGCCCAATGATCACCCCAATTGGAAGGAGGGTAACATGATGAGCGGGAATTCAAAGGCCAACATGGCCGAGAACAAAACCCAATCTGAGCCCTCTGTTCAACGTCGATCGGAGGGGGCCCGTCGGTCCGGCCCCTTTGGCCCGGCGCCCGCGGCACCCGGAGACTCCGGCCCAACCCCTTCTTCTTGCCCCCCTAAGCTATCTAGCCAGAACAAACGCACAACCCCACCCACATCCCCTAGCCCCAGCAGCTTTAAACCCACTTACCACCTCGCCAGGCCCAACCGCAAGCTGCAGGACTGGTGCTTCAAACCCAGGAAGCCAATTGTCATCCTAGGCGACTCCAATATCAATAGAATCCCCCCCCACCACAACCCAGAGATCCAACTGGACAGCTACCCAGGAGCAAACCTCTACCATTTCCTAAAGATTTGTGAAAAAACAGTACCCAGCCCCTCCACCAAAGTACTGATCTTGTCAATCGGGATCAACAATAAGGACCAGGACCCCAAACAAACATCAATTAAACAACTTAAGGCACTGTACCGCCAGGCCAGGACCACCTTCCCTAACGCGGATATCTACTTTCCCACCCTGAACTTTTCCACAAAACTTACATCAACACAACAGACCAACCTCAACCTGATCAACAAGGCCATTACCACCCACCTCCCCTCCCTAGCCGCAATCCCTGACCATACATTTAACACTGAAGCCGACAACATCCACTGGACAGCAGCCACAGCTAACCGAATCTTCAGCCACTGGTGCGAAAAACTAAATTTTTCTTCAATCTAAACCCTAACCCGGATCACAACAATACCGCCCAAGACACAGGCCCCAACTGCAACACTACCAACCCCAGCCAGCCCCAGATCCCCCCGGACAATATCCCATCCCAGGAACACTGGATCACTGCACAACTCAGCAGGGACTCCAATGTCCTGAACCTATCAACGCTCTTCACACTGTCTACAGCCCAAACACAATTACTGGAAAGGGGACTAACCTTCGTCCCCACGTCCAACCAAGCACGACTGGGAAGAACTCCAGAGGGACGTACACAGATACCACAGGCGACTGAAAATCTTGGACTATTTTCACTTTCAACCCAACCACCAAAACCTACCTTTCACGCAACCATCCAACTGGGAACCCGCACTGCCCCTGCTAACCCAGCAAACACAAAAAATCATCAGGAAGGGCATACAGACCCTTCGAGCATACCACCCCCTCCCTGACATTCCGGACAACCTAAAAGAGTCCGAGCGTAGGGCCTTGAAATCACTCATGGACAACCCAAATATCATCATAAAACCAGCAGACAAAGGGTCAAAAACAGTCATACTGGACAGACAACAATACCTCTTGGAGGCAAACCGACAACTCTCAGATGAGAAGTACTACAAACCGCTCCAGCACAGTATTCAACGTAATACACAAACCCAACTCAGGGCCATCGTCCAGTCCCTTTACCACCAGAAGTATATTACATCTAAACAATGCAAGCACCTGCTGGGACCCGACAACCCACGCAATAGACAATTCTACCTCCTCCCCAAAATCCACAAAGACCCCAAAACCTGGACGATCCCCTTTGAGGTCCCCCTGGCAGACCCATAGTGTCTGATTGCAACAGTGCATCCTACAACATATCCCAATACATAGACCACTTCCTGAACCCCCTCTCCACCAAGCACCCCAGCTATATTAAAGATACTTACCACTTCCTGGACACCATCAGACCCATGACTGTCCCCACCCAGGCACTTCTTTTCACGTTGGACGTGGACAGCCTATACACAAACATCAACACCGAACTGGGCATTGGGGTCGTAAGTAAGATCCTCAACAAATATCCAGATAACCAAAGACCCGACAAAGAACTCCTGCAACTTCTCACCCTCTGCCTGAACAACAACGACTTCTGCTTCAACGACAAACACTACTTACAAATCAATGGAACAGCCATGGGACAGAGATATGCACCGTCTTATGCCAACATCTACATGAGCGAGTGGGAGCAAGAAGCACTGGCAAAATGCCCCTTGAAACCATCCTTCTACCTTCGCTACCTGGATGACATCATTGGCGCATGGCCACATCACATAACCGAATTTTATGGATTTATAGATACACTCAACAACTACCACCCATCCATAAAAGTCAAATACACAATAGACCCACAGCAGGTAAACTTCCTCGACACCACAGTCTTCTTCCAGAACACCAACCCAGGATCTAAAAGAATGCTAACAAAAGTTTATTTCAAAGCGACAGACACACACGCACTCCTCCACAAATCCAGCTACCACCCTAAACATACATTCAGAGGCATAATTAAATCACAAATCATTAGATTTCACCGCATCTCATCCCTACAGTCGGACTTTCATGAAGCTACTCGCACCTTATTCCACAGTCTTAGAAAAGGCATTACTCAAGACGATTCCTTAGGTACGTCAAAAACAGTACCTTGGCCTCACTCACCTCAACTCCCCATCGAGAAAAAAACAACCTACCTTCTACACAAACCTTTGGTCGACCTCCTCCCGCCACGTCTCCTTTCGTCATGTCTCCAAACGTCCAGCAACATACCGTACCCCACCATAACCCCAACCCCTTGACCCCCTACCCTAACCAGGGTCTGTATCCCACCTCCCTAATACCTAACCCTACCCTAACCACCTACCCTACTCCTAATCCTAACCCCACCTACCCTATTCCTAACCCTAACCCCAACCCTAACCCTAACCCTAACCAGGGTCTGTACCCCACCTCCCCCAACCCTAACCCTAACCCCAACCCTAACCCCTACCCGAACCAGGGTCTGTATCCCACCTCCCCCAACCCTAACCCTAACCCTATTCCTAACCCTAACCCCAACCCTAACCCCTACCCGAATCAGGGTCTATATCCCACCCCCTTCCCCTAACCCTAACCCCAACCCCTACCCTAACCAGGGTCTGCATCCCACTTACCTGATTCCTAACCCCACCCCTACCTACCCTATTCCTAACCCTAACCCCAACCCTAACCCCTACCCGAACCAGGGTCTGTATCCCACCTCCCCCAACCCTAATCCTAACCCAACCTACCCTATTCGTAACCCTAACCCCAACCCTAACCCCTACCCGAAACAGGGTCTGTATCCCACCTCCCCTAACCCCAACCCTAACCCCTACCCGAACCAGGGTTTGTATCCCACTAACCCTAACCCTAACCCGACCTACCCTATCCCTAACCCTAACCCCTACCCTAACCAGGGTCTGTATCCCACCTACCCCATCCCTAACCCTAACCCCAATCCTAACCCTAACCCCTTGACCCCCTACTCTTCCCACCAGGAACAGGGATGGAACTCCACCATCCACCACACTTACCTCCATACCGGGACGATGGTCGACCAACACATCAATCTCCCTGACACCCCCAAACCACACATTTTGCCACTGGTCTCCACTTTCTCCCACACTACACTGGGTCTCCTATCAACAATCAAAGACCACTTCAACAAGACCCAACCATCGCACCCTACCATCCAGAACCATAAAGTTATTTCAGCATTTAGGAAGAACCCAAACCTACGCAACATGCTGGTCAAAGCAAACTTCACAACACACAGAAAACCACCCCCAACACCAGAGGAGCAACTTTATAGAAACAGGAAATTCATCAGCAACCCACACAGCAAGCTTTCCTCCCCCTCACTAGGCACATATTCCCTAGCACACAGCAACATCATTTATATCATTACATGCACCACCTGCCACAAACACTACATAGGAGAAACCAAACATGCACTACACATAAGGCTCCAACAACACATGCGCAACATCAGGAAGGGGCAACTCACAACACCACTCGTCACCCACTTCCAACACCACTCTCCAGACCACCTCATCATATCAGGCCTCGAGTCCAATGACCACTGGACCACAGGACAGAGAAAGAGAGCAGAGAGGATCTGGATTGCGAGACTAGGGACCATCACACCTAGAGGACTGAACGACGTCCCATAAAAAAACCCCCCCCATCCATCCATCGGATGACGGCGATAGCCAAGAGACATCCTCGACCCTACAAGCCCAACTACAACAGGGGTCAAGCCCCTGGGAGCACCCCGTACGCCAACTCCTCACAGCATTAAGATACAGCTGGTGCCCCTACCCCAGACAAGTCCATGGGGGCTGTGGCAAGTCCAAGTTATTAGGCCAGTGCACCGTAAGTCCACATGTGACCCCCTGAACCCCAACCCTAACCCAAACCTAACCCTAACCCTAACCCTAACCCTAACCGTGGCCCTAACCCTAACCCGAACCCTGGTCCTAATCCTAACCCTGACCTCACATCCTAACCTCAACCCTGACCCCACATCCTAACCCTAACCCTTAAAGCTAATCTTAACCCTGGCTCCTTCTATCCTAACCCTAACCCTGGCTTTTAATTTCTAACCCTAACTCACTCTAACCCTAATCTTGGTCCTTTCTATCCCATCCCAACCTTAATTTTACATTCATAATTAATCTTAACCCTCACTTTGGTTCTAATCCTTTGTCATTAACCCCAATGCACGGAGTGGAGGGGAGGTGATCCCGGGATGAGAGGGATGATGGACAGTGCCTTCAATCTCGGCGTCTAGGACGCCGAGATTAACTTTTCCTCACCCTAACCCTAACCCTTACCCGAACCAGGGTCTGTATCCCACCTCCCCCAACCCTAACCCTAACCCTATTCCTAACCCTAACCCCAACCCTAACCCCTACCCGAATCAGGGTCTATATCCCACCCCCCCTTCCCCTAACCCTAACCCCAACCCCTACCCTAACCAGGGTCTGCATCCCACTTACCTGATTCCTAACCCCACCCCTACCTACCCTATTCCTAACCCTAACCCCAACCCTAACCCCTACCCGAACCAGGGTCTGTATCCCACCTCCCCCAACCCTAATCCTAACCCAACCTACCCTATTCGTAACCCTAACCCCAACCCTAACCCCTACCCGAAACAGGGTCTGTATCCCACCTCCCCTAACCCCAACCCTAACCCCTACCCGAACCAGGGTTTGTATCCCCTAACCCTAACCCTAACCCGACCTACCCTATCCCTAACCCTAACCCCTACCCTAACCAGGGTCTGTATCCCACCTACCCCATCCCTAACCCTAACCCCAATCCTAACCCTAACCCCTTGACCCCCTACTCTTCCCACCAGGAACAGGGATGGAACTCCACCATCCACCACACTTACCTCCATACCGGGACGATGGTCGACCAACACATCAATCTCCCTGACACCCCCAAACCACACATTTTACCACTGGTCTCCACTTTCTCCCACACTACACTGGGTCTCCTATCAACAATCAAAGACCACTTCAACAAGACCCAACCATCGCACCCTACCATCCAGAACCATAAAGTTATTTCAGCATTTAGGAAGAACCCAAACCTACGCAACATGCTGGTCAAAGCAAACTTCACAACACACAGAAAACCACCCCCAACACCAGAGGAGCAACTTTATAGAAACAGGAAATTCATCAGCAACCCACACAGCAAGCTTTCCTCCCCCTCACTAGGCACATATTCCCTAGCACACAGCAACATCATTTATATCATTACATGCACCACCTGCCACAAACACTACATAGGAGAAACCAAACATGCACTACACATAAGGCTCCAACAACACATGCGCAACATCAGGAAGGGGCAACTCACAACACCACTCGTCACCCACTTCCAACACCACTCTCCAGACCACCTCATCATATCAGGCCTCGAGTCCAATGACCACTGGACCACAGGACAGAGAAAGAGAGCAGAGAGGATCTGGATTGCGAGACTAGGGACCATCACACCTAGAGGACTGAACGACATCCCATAAAAAACCCCCCATCCATCCATCGGATGACGGCGATAGCCAAGAGACATCCTCGACCCTACAAGCCCAACTACAACAGGGGTCAAGCCCCTGGGAGCACCCCGTACGCCAACTCCTCACAGCATTAAGATACAGCTGGTGCCCCTACCCCAGACAAGTCCATGGGGGCTGTGGCAAGTCCAAGTTATTAGGCCAGTGCACCGTAAGTCCACATGTGACCCCCTGAACCCCAACCCTAACCCAAACCTAACCCTAACCCTAACTCACTATATACCTAACCTAACCCTAGCCCTAACCCTAGCCCTAACCCTAGCCCTAAGCCTAACCCTAACCATTTTTAAATGGCGCAATTTCGAGACAAAAACAAGCCTAGGATGCTCAGAACAGCCCCTAGAACGCCATCCCAGAGTTTTAGCTCGATAGCGCCACCTATCATTTCCTCAGATTTCCCAAAAATGTCCCTGAGACGCACTACCAATCCACTCCAAATGGCCTGAAACGTGCTTAAAACACATTTCTGTAGGTAGGTGAATTTCCCAAACCATAACCCTAAACACTTTGGAAAATTTCACCAAAAACCGCTGGCTGGCTGGCTGGCCCATTCATTTCAATGGGGAAAGTTCAAACCCGTTTAACTCCGGATCTGGACCTCGGAGAGCCTTGCAAACCGCCTCCGTCTGACATAATTCGACCACGGGGAACACGCCTGTCCAATCCCCGACCTTCTACGACCTTCCTAGCCCGAGATATGGCCAAAATAAAGTCCATTTCCGGTCTAGCTCCCAAACCGGAAGTCGGATCCGGACCAAACTTACAGCATCTTCATCCTATCGCCCGACTTACCTGTGTACCAAATTTCAGACCTCTAGCACTTACCCTTCTCCAGAAACCTCGAGTTTGGGGAATTCCCCATCGTGGTAAACTCACTATATACCTAACCCTAACCCTAACCCTAACCCACCCCATAACGGAAGACAAATCAGTCACCTCTTGAAGATTCTTTTGCCACAAAAACGGAATGAAAATAGTTGAAAAAAAATAATAATAATAATAAAAATGTGTACTTACGGTGATGTATATATGCATGCAGGTTGCCTTTCTCCTTTCTCCTTTAAACCTATCCCTAATTCAACCTATCCCAATCCTGGCCCTAATCCTAACCCTAACCCGGGCCTAATTCTAACCCTAACCCGGGCCCTAATCCTAACCCTAACCTGGGTTCTGATCCTAACCCCAACCTTGGCCCTGAGGCTAACCTAACCCTAACTCTGGCTTTTCCTAACCCTAACCGATTCTAACCCTAACCTGGGCTCTCTTTAACCTCTCTCAATCCTAATTCTGGGTTCATAATCTGTTTGTTTTAACCTTAACTCTGGTTTTAACCCTATAGTTCAGCCCTCAGATACGGAGTGGTGACGAGGTAATCCCGGGATGAGAAGGATGATGGACAGTGCCTTCAATCCTGGCGTCTATGGCGCCGTGGTAAACTCACTTTATCCCTAACCCTAACCCTAACCCACCTAACCCTAGCCCTAACCCTAGCCCTAAGCCTAACCCTAACCATTTTTAAATGGCGCAATTTCGAGACAAAAACAAGCCCAGGATGCTCAGAACAGCCCCTAGAACGCCATCCCAGAGTTTTGGCTCGATAGCGCCACCTATCATTTCCTCAGATTTCCCAAAAATGTCCCTGAGACGCACTACCAATCCACTCCAAATGGCCTGAAACGTGCTTAAAACACATTTCTGTAGGTGGCTGAATTTCCCAAACCATAACCCTAAACACTTTGGAAAATTTCACCAAAAACCGCTGGCCCATTCATTTCAATGGGGAAAGTTCAAACCCGTTTAACTCCGGATCTGGACCTCGGAGAGCCTTGCAGACCGCCTCCGTCTAACATAAGTCGACCACGGGGAACACGCCTGTCCAATCCCCGACCTTCTACGACCTTCCTAGCCCGACATATGGCCAAAATAAAGTCCACTTCCGGTCTAGCTCCCAAACCAAAAGTCCGATCCAGACCAAACTTACAGGATCTTCATCCCATCGCCCGACTTACCTGTGTACCAAATTTCAGACCTCTAGCACTTACCCTTCTCCAGAAACCTCGAGTTTGGGGAATTCCCCATCGTGGTAAACTCACTATATACCTAACCCTAACCCCTAACCCTAACCCTAACCTAACCCTAACCCAAACCTAACCCTAGAGCTAACCTTAATTCCTAGCCCTAACCTTTATTCCTAACCCTAACCTTAAGGCTAACCTTAAGCCTAACCCTGACCTTAACTCCTAACCCTAACCTTGAGCTTAACCCTAGCATAATTTAACCCTAACCTCAACCTTCCGTTTTTCTAAAAGCACAATTTAGAGTGGGGAGGAGGTGATCCCGGGAGGAGAGAGGGATGATGGACTGTGCCGTCAATCTTGGCATCTTCGACGCCAAGATTAACTTTTCCTTACCCAACCAACCAACCTTAAGCCTAACCCTAGCATAATTAACCCAACCTCAACCTTTTGTTCTTTTAAAAGCACAATTTAGAGTGGGGAGGAGGTGATCCGGGGAGAAAGGGATGATGGACTGGCCGTCAATCTTGGCGTCTTCGACGCCAAGATTAACTTTCTTTTACCTAATCTAGCCCGTGCCTCTCCTTCTTCTTCTTCTGGTTTCCCTCTTCCCCCTCTCTCTTATTCACAGGTGGAAAAATAATTAATGGGTTAAGGAAATTACAAATTCATGGGTCCTGTGCATTCGTTCTTGGCAGATTACTTTATGGTACAACATTTTTTTTATATTAGATGTGGATAATTTTCATTCTTTGAATTTGTGTTTTATTATTATAATGACATTTCTTTTATTGATACCACTGTACTGCACAATTTATTATGGTTCGGCTTGATGGACGACGTAAATTCATAAAAATTCTCTTAATTACTCCCCCCAAAAAAATAATGGAAAAAAAAAAAAAAAAAGAATTCCAATTGACAGACACCTTTGAACGCCTCACAGGTGTTCAGAGGTGTCAGATTTCCTCTCTCCATCTTAGCCTAGGACCTTTAACTTGGACGCACATGGCACATTGACGCCATTTTGGTCCATGAGCGACAACAAGGAATCAACTACCAATTTTCAATAACAAGTTTAGCCTGAAGAAGGTTTAATCCAACCGAAACGTTGCTTTTCTTGTGCTCCTTGTCGAGCGAATAAAGTTTTTACTCCTGCACTGGAGGAGTCGTCTTTTTTTGAATTTTATTATTTCAATCGGGACGACTTACTTACTTACGACGGTGTACTACGGTGGGCGTCGTCGTAGGAGGAATAGGTATGTGTCACCTCCACCTCAGAGGCGTTATTACGCCGACACTACCGCCACGACGGCCCCCCGCTACGTCCCAGACGGCCACAGACGCTCTTACGCCTCGGTCACTCGGGGGGCCCCCCCCGCCGCCCCCCCCAATGTGACGCGTCCTCCGCGTCCTGCTCCAGACAACGGGGTGCCAAGAACGTGCAGTACAGGTACAGACAATATAATTATAACAACGCCTATCAACGCCCCCGACGGAATCAGCTGTTTAATCAGGATCGGCGATTCCCACGGAGTTTTCGATCACGTGACAGGGGGGCTCCGGATCGACGATGGTGGCGCGCACCTGACGCGGACCGACGCGGAACGGCACGTTCCGCCGACCGCGAGTTTGCAGTGAAGGTGCGCATCCTCCACAAGATCATCAAAGCCACACACCATCTGCAAAATGTGTCGAGGGAGGAACCTCCGGCCATGATTGAGGACATGGCACAAGTCCTCGCCACAACCATCAAACCCTCCACGCCATCAGAGAAAACTATGGACTTCATCTATGGCAATGCCAAAAACTGGGCCTTCAATACTGTCCTCATACTGAGGGATCATTATACAGAGGTTATTGAAGAGGAGATGACCAAATTAACAGCGCTCAGTACAAAATCCGACTGGGAGCAGCCCTTTGAAATAGCCGCCAAGTGGGCGCAGCGTAACTTGGGTAGACGCCTCTTACCTGAGACGGTGGAGCGGGCTGAGGCGCTCCTCATAGCCCGACTGTCTGAGAAGGAGACAGCAGCCGCTCCCCTCACACAATCCCCAGATGCTCCGGGAGAGTCCACGCCTATGGTGGAACAGCAACAGGTGCCCCCCACGTCGCCTCCATCTCCTCCTCATCCACCTGCCAGCCACCAGATTACAGTTACGGCACAGGTCCACACGGTACCTGATTCATCCCCAGACATTCAGGTGGACCCCTCTCCTCAGTCCCCGATCTCCCAGCCGGTGGGCCGGCACGCCACGCGTGCGGCTGCCACCATGACTGACACGATAAGAGATTGGTCATCGCTGTCGTCATCGGAGCAGGAGTCCCAGCCCTCCCCGTTACTGCCGGAATCAGCAGGGCTCGGCAGACAGCCAGACATGGCTCCCAAGGAGCAGAGGCCTAAACGCACCACCTTTACTAGACCAAGTGGGGCGCTGTCTACACTCTCTCCACAGCCCATACACAGATCCTCCCCAGGCCAGACGGAGGAGGACCTTCTCCCTCCGGCCACATCGACGCCTCAGGTGACGAGACCCACCTTCCCGGGGAGCAGAACTTCGTGCCTGACTCCGCTCCCAGCTGGCCCGCCCTACGTCGAGGACCTACTGGAGGAGGAGGACCTCATCAGTTTCCTGGAAGAGTGCCAGGAACTTTCCATCACACCAGGTACAACAAGGGCTTCCATGCCAAAGCATACACGGCAACCACTCATCAGTTTTCACACAACTGCCGCAGACACACACGACCGCACCACGCCTGCAAGAACACCCACCCGCAGACCTACTAAGCACATTAACACCACACACAAGATAAAAAATTGGAGCCTGGCAGTGAAGGAAAAACGGCTGATTCTGGGGGACTCAAATGTCGCCAGGTTTCCCCCATTCCAAATCCCAAATCTACAGATAGATAGCTTCCCAGGGGCCACTTTTCGGTCTCTGAAGGGGGTGTTGTCCAAAATTGAACCTGTCCACACAGTTGAACAGGTGATCCTGTCTCTGGGCATAAACAATAGACTCCAAAATATCCAGACTTCGCTTAAAGAGTTGCAGAGGCTTCACAAAACTGCTTCCCTTAAAATCCCACAAGCAGTTATATTGGTGAATGAGGCCCAATGTTTTTAGGGGGAAACTCAAGGGAGTCCCCAGACAATAAATTGTGTTTATCTAATTACAGGTAGTGTTTGTGTTGTTCAGTGCGTGGGGGCTTGACACCACAGTTCTGTGCTTCAGCCAGGAGACCCACACTCCTCTGGTGTACTATTTTTTCGCTACAGAGAGGCCGGCGCTTCAGGCATAATTAACCCTAACCCTCTGTCTCCCACAATTATGATACTGTGGTCAAATAGAGACTCCGAGTACATTTCTCACTGACCTGACACCTGGTGTTGGAATTTCACAAGGAAAGAGTCAGTTCTTTGGCATAGCATTGCCTTCTCAATGTGGGCAGGTTAATTTGCACTTATCTAGCTCACACGAAACAGGATTAACTCCACAAATATTTTCATAATTTTATTATATTTATTAAAATATACTGAGGAAAACACTGAGGGAAATAAGCCAATAAGGAATTATGACAAGACACTGAAACCAGAATTAGCACATTGACTTTCGTAATGGAGGTTTTTTACTTTCTGAATAGTAAAAAAAAAGAAAGCATAACTGGATTAACTCAATGTGCAGGGCAGACAACGGTTTGTCTGAACAAACCACAAAAGAGTATCTGGGCACCTGAAAAAAACTGAGAAACTCTTTATAAGTGGTTTCGATGAGTGGCCAGCTCACCACAGAGCCGTATCTTAACATTTGGGGGATTAACTTAAATATTAATACATATGCAGATAAAGATCAAATTTCTGCATTGCAACATTAAACTGAACAATAAAAAAATCAATCAACATGGTGAAGAGAAATAAAAGAAGTGACCGACACTTGCTTAACTGATTCTCTTTTTTTTCAACTATCAGTCATCTACATTTCTGACCTGTGGTTATTCTGGCGATCTACATTTGAGAAGGTCCTTGTTCATGTCTGAGGTAGCTTCTGCAATTTCCATTTGGATGTCAGTTACATGCCGTTTATTGCTCCCATCTTCTTTGCCACCATCAGTATACAGCGAAGCCTCTCTCTTCCTCTTGCAGACCAGGCCAGAGTCTTCCTCTCCGATACGTCCCTCGTGGAGTCCCAGAACTCGCAGACAAACAATGGCTGCCGCTTGCTCAGCTAATTTCTTTGACTTCTCCCTGAGTGGAAACATTGATTAATGCAACTGGAGCCTTCTTAAATATTGTAATATTCTGTACTCTTTAAACTACAAATGCACCACATATATGTTAGCGCGTGTATGCACTGACCACAGTGTTGATCTGTATTTCTTCTGTGCAACAGTCACGACAGACTGAAAAGCTCTATCCTGAGGGCGCTGTTTCTGAAATAAAAAATGTACATTCATGGAAATTGTGGACCTACAGTAATAGTGGTTTATTTAATTATATTCAAACTTTTTAAACAAGTAGATTTAATCTGACACAGCTGACACCAGCTCCAGGGTTGGCTTTGCTTATTAAAAAAAAATACAATCACAAATTTAACACACTTAAGGCCTGGTTTACCGAGATGTCCAATAGAGAGTGCTCAATTGCATGCTCGTGGTAATATATTTGGGGTAATCTACAGGTGCAAAGAGCAGCATTTAAATGAGAAGTTTGTACACTGCTACTTTTTCCACCAAAGCGAGTGAAGAGCAGATGCAAAATGAAATTTGATCCAACTGAGATGGAAATCCTAAAAAAATAAAAAAATTGCAAGCGCTTGTATAGGAGGCAAATAAATACCCAAGCAATCTCCAAGATAGAAACCAATATCCAAAATCAAATCACAAAAAGAAATTTGATATGGACCGGTATCTGTGCCAGTTAATGCCATTGGGAAAATATTTGTATTTCAGTCATTACAAATAGACTGATGTGAACAAGGAAACTCTCCGGTCTCTGCTCAGCGAGTCTCCTCCTGGTAAAAATGATTGGTGTAAATTGGCTTCATGCTCAAACATTTTCTATTTAGACACAATCTAAAAAAACAGTTATTTCCTGGTTTTATCAATCACATTGTGTGTGCTAATATTTCTGATCTGCATTTTCTCCTCCCAGTATTTTGCTCACCCATGCAGAAATGCCTATATTTATATCGATTAAGACCAATGTGCTAGATGGACAGTGCCTTTTCTACTCACTTCAGAGACGTTACACCAGGGATGTCCAAACTCTTCCCCAAAGGTCCGTGTGGCTGCAGGTTTTCGTTCCAACCCAGCAGCAGCAGCACCAGACTGGACTCACACAACACTCAACACATCTGAGTCTTCAACAGCTGACTGGTCAAACTGGGTGTGCTGGACTGGTTGTAAAACCTGCAGCCTCACAGCCCTTTGTGGAAGAGGGTGGACATCCCTGCGTTACACCTTCTGGAGATCAGCCTGCACATTTTTGGAGGTGACCTCAAGTTTGTAAAAGCTTTATACATGCAGACCTTTCATTAATCAGACCCTTTATCTTTAGTTGGTGTCCACAGATTAATGGCCATCTGATCTCAGTTCCTTTATATCCTTTTGTAATTCATCTTATTTTTTCTGTTTACCAAGAGCAATTGTATTCTACATCTAGAGTCACTGTATTTTACACAATTCCTTATCTGGTGTATGCCAAGTCTGCTCCAAGGTGATTACTGGTCCAGCTAGAAGGTATTATATCCTCATGTCAGTCGCTGAAACTGGTAAATGTTAACTACTGCAAGAACTGGGCTCATCTAGTGCCCCTCCTGACAATTCGCAGCAGGTACCAAGTCTGCTACTCATCTTCTAGGACACTAATCAACATTACTACTAATTTCAAAAAGACACATTTCTATAATAATATCATGGTAAATCAGGGAGACTCCAACTTATCAGAATCTCACCTAAACGTTTTTCAGCAGAAAACTCGCTTGGAGTTCAGTCAAAACAGAAAGTGTTTCTTACCGTCTCATACAGCGGTTGATCCAGTTTCTCTCTGCGGCTCCACTCCAGAAGTAACATTTTTGGGGTAATGGGAGGCACATAATTCCCCCTGCAACAACAGCAGCCGTTTTACCATCAGAAATGTTTTCAAAGACGACTCACATAAATACAATATCATTATGCATAACAGTTGATTAAAGACCTACATGAAATATGGGATTAAAATACACTGTTGTCTTTTAAATGACCCTACAATGCATACATGCACAGTTTATTTCATGATAACACTGACCGCTCAAATTTCACTGCCATGGTGACAACATCCCCATCCATGATAGGTTGGTCCAACTGGATGATGTTCTGTTGGGCATTCTTCCTAGCCTGAATCCATTCTTGGGTCTTCTGGTAAAACCTCTGCATCCCATATGCCTCACTGAAATCCCCAAAAATATCTTTTTACATTTGTAGAACATGTGTAATTGTTTCAGACCTTGCTTATCCTCATTAAAAATACAGCTACAAATATTTCAATTTGTCAGCTTTAACTTTTGGTTCTAAATTAAAAGAGACGTGAGAGGTGTTAAGAACCTGGGAGTCATTTTACTCATTCCCCACAACTTCCATAGACGATAATAATAATAATAATAATAATAATAATAATAATAATAATAATAATAATAGATGCTATTTGTAAAGCACTTTTTTCATCAAATGATCTCAAAGAGGATAACAGCCTCAAGTGCCTGCAGATTCTTCTCAGTTCCTGACACATTTACATTTTAAGTGATTTTTGTACAATGAAAGGAATCTATACTTTTTGTTCTGTGGTCAAAAGAAATTTGATACCTGATCTCAGCAGTGGACTTGGCTGCCTGAACCTGCTTCCCCAAAGGAGATTCCACTTTGTCCCGTAGCATCTGACACAGGCAGTATTTTGTGTTGAAGGCATGGTTGTCGTAGCGGATTGCCTGTAAAAGAGAGACTTAATCTGCATCTATTCTCCTGCACATGTGATTTTATAGAGATTGATGGGTGAATTTGGTATATCTGTGGGGTGAAGTTCAAACTGATCTACAATTTTAATTCTCCTGCTGAAATTCTGAAGGTCCTTTTGAAGCTCATTTGGTCAAATTTAGTTAGAAAATTAAATTATAACATATGGGTACTTGTAAATATATCAGTGGAATCAAATTTTGAAAGGAAAGCTGCTAGATTTCACCAACAGAGCTGTCTTCATATTGAATTTGGTCTACTTTTAGAATTATTGTAATAATGTAATAATCTCTGAAATATTACATTGGTTAAAAAACTGATAAATATATACCGTATTTTCACGACCATAAGGTGCACCTAAAAGTCTTTAATTTTCTCCAAAATGTACACCGCGCCCTATGGTGCGGTGCGCCTATTGTGTTGCTGTGAGACCCGAACATAGTAGAAGACAAGGGGCGTGGCGAGAATGGCAAGGGCCTTGGCGTGAACGTGCAGACGGCACATAAGAAGAGCACGAGCCGTCAGCGCACGCAATGAGGAAGTGCACGTGCGCTCTGAACCAGGACTAAATCAGGACTAAATCAGGTGTAAACCAGGAGTAAACCAGGTCTCAACCAGGACTAGACCAGAAAAGTGAAACATGCTTTTGGCTGTTTATAATTTTCACAATGTCTGGTTTGCACTGATATGTTCCGAGTCCCGAGCCCGCACAGATGTTTTACCGGTACATTTTACCGTGCCCGCGCCTGCGCCCTATAACCAAGTGCGCCTTTTGTATGTGTTAAATACCAAAAAGACACCCGTAACTGAAGCTGCGCCCTATAACACGGTACGCCCTATGGTCGTGAAAATACGATACATACTGTATATATGTGTATGTATGTTGTTAAGCATCATCAACAAAGAAACCCACATATTTCAGGTATTCCTCCATGACCTTCTCGACAGGAAATGGTCCCTGTTTGCTGAAGATTGACACATTCCACATCGCAGCTCGGGCCAACATGACAGACGAGGTGCCTGTTGCCACCCTGAAGTCCTCAATGTCACTATTTGTCTTCACTAGATCCAGAGATCCTCCACTGCAGAATAGAAAGGATACCAGCCGAGTTTGAAAATTATAATGTTTTTACAGTTTGACACCAAGCTGTTTGGCTAAAACAAACATAGATATTGTGCTACTGCTGGCTTTAGAAACATGGCAACAATTCAAATGACTAAGGTGAGAAAACAGTGTCTGACTCCAAACTATTTCTCTTAACAAACTTCGTGGCACATTTGAATTCACCAGGGAAAAGTTTATCAGCTTTACTTGGCCATGATGGGAATGGAAACACTCTTAGCGATGGTCCGTATGTAGTCACAGTGTACAGGGTGTCTGGGGCGTTCCTCCTTGAACCTGAACACATGAATTACTGAACTGACACATGGAAACCTCTTCCATTCAACGTGTACATCTCAAAGTGTACAAGGTGATAAACATATCAAAATCAAAGTAATTATATTAAAAGAGAGGATAGGATCAATGTGTTTAATGAAGGTGTGATTATGACAACAGACGTTTACCTGCCATGGACAGCAATAGCTGCAACGCCCGTCTTCTCAATCCTCTGAACTAGCCTGATTGTTTCCTCCAGCTTAAATCAAATAGAAATTATGAAATTAGTGAGAGCAACTGTTCCCCTGAAGAAAAACACAACTCTATTCTCACTTATTACCGAAGGCAGGATTCGGATTTTACATGTGACAGGTATGGACACTCCTTTGACCAACTTTCCAAGGATCTGCAGATTGGAGTTATTCACTCAAACATCCGTTGACATTCAGATGCATGGAACGATTTAATTTAAAAGATAAACACTGTTCATCTTTCTTTCTGACATCACTGGACAGAAACATGAACAGTGTGTCAGTACTCACAGCCTCAATCTTGTCAGGATTTGAGAGAAGGGCAGCTCCCATCCCACCCTGCAAAAGATGAGGAAACAGATCAATGGGAATCAGGATGTTGGAGGTTGTGAGGTGGAGCCAAGCTTGTTGCAAACATCATGTCTACTCTTGTTCTGAGAGCAAACTGGGCCTCGTCAATCAAAGACATCCTCTGGTTTTCTGACAGACTCCTAAAAATTGATTACTGAGATTATCAACTATACACTAGCATTTCATATGAAAATGCTTTTATTTGCTTGAGTCTTTAATCAAATGCCATATTTTTTTTTATTATAACACAAAAGAGGTAAAAGAGTAACCCATCATCTGATAGACCCACTTGCTCAAATTTACATCTCATGTGCAAAGATTGGAAATCCAAAATAAGCATCCAGACAGAAATATTTGGGAATTTAAAAAATCAGTTTTAAGAACAACCCAAAGGTGCAGGGAAGCAACCCTTTCGCTCAGCCAAGAGAACCCCAACGTACAACCAGGGAGTCTAGGGGCAAGAAAAAGGCCCACCCAAGCTCTCTGTCTCTCACCCTGGACAACTCCAGCGTAGAAGATTGTCCAACCCCTCTCAAGGACTTGGATTCCTGAGCCAACACTGTGTGTGTGGACGGCACCTTCAGGTTGGGGAACAGGTTCTGACTGTTGTCTGTGCATATGCACCAAATAGCAGTTCAGAGTATCTGCCCTTTTTGGAGGCCCTAGTACAGACGCTGGACAGTGGGACTCCATCATTCTGCTGGGAGACTTCAACGCTCATGTGGGTAACAACAGCGTGACCTGGAGGGGCGTGATTGGGTAGAACGGCCTGCCCGATCTGAACCAGAGTGGTGTGCAGTTATTGGACTTCTGCGGTAGTTGCAGTTTGTCCAGGTTGTGCGAGGAGCAGCTGATGTCTCCTGGGTCAATTATCCGGTGGTGGAAGGAATAATTTCAGGAGCTCCTCAATCCTATCAACACGTATTTCCAAGGGGAAACAGAGTCAGGGGACCTGGAGTTGGACTGTCCAATCACCGGAGCAGAAGTCACCGAGGTAGTGAAACAGCTGCCTGGTGGTGGAGCTCCAAGAGTGGATGAGATCCACCCGGGGTATCTAAAGGCTCTGGATGTTGTAGGGCTGTCCTGGCTGACACGCCTCTGCAACATTGCATGGACATCTGGGGCAGTGCCCTTGGAGTGGCAGACCAGGGTGGTGGTCCCTCTCTTCAAGAGAGGGTACCAGAGGGTGTGTTCCAGCTACAGGGGGATCACACTCCTCCCTGGGAAAGTCTACACCAGGGTGCTGGAAAGAGGATTCAATTGATGGTCAAACCTCTGATCGAGGAGGAACAATGTGGGTTTCAGCCCAGTCGTAGAACCGTGGATCAGATCTTTACCCTCGCTGGGGTGCTGGTGGGGAGATGGGAGTTTTCCCAACCAGTCCACATGTGCTTTGTGGACTTGAAGAAGGACTACGACCGGGTCCGCAGGGGCCTACGAGACCAGGTCACCAGGGGCATCCTGTGGGCGGTGCTCCCAGAGTATGGGATGGATGGTCCTTTGCTCAGGGCCATCTGGACCTAAGGAGCTTGGTCCGTGTAGCTGGACCAAGAAGAGATCAAGTGGCTAAAATGAGTTTCCTCCTCAGAGTGGCTGGGCTCAGCCTTAGAGAGAGGGTGAGGAGCTCGGACATCCCGGAGGAGCTCAGAGTAGAACCGCTGCTTCTACACATCAAGGAGTCAGGTGGGGTGGCTCAGGTATCTGGTTAGGATGCCTTCAGGATGCCTCCCCTTAGAAGTGCTAGGACATGTCAAGCCATGAGGAGGAGGCCTCATGGCCAGCCCAGGACAAGGTGGAGGGATTATGTGTCTCGCCTGGCCTGGGAATGCCTGGTGACCCCTCCAGGAGGAACTGGTAAAAGTGGGGTGAGGGCCATCTAAGCCTCCCTCCTGAAGCTGCTGCCCCCGCAACCCCGGGCACCCTGGACCCGGATAAAGCAGGAGAAGATGAGATGAGACGAGTTTTAAGAACATTTTCAAACTACCTACAAATCTATGTTTTACATTAAAAAAAATAAATAAAAGTATCAATTTGTGAGTTTACTTTTCCCAATGCAATTTTTAAATCTTTTCAACCTGTAGGAGCCTGTTGTCCAGGTTACCCTAACGCTGGACTGGGTTTAGAATTTCTGCATTGTTCAAAGATTTGAATTCTGCTTATTCTTTTCTTGCAAGTTGCAGCCAGCCTAATTTCACCACTTTTATAATGACACAAAAATATTGTGATGATAAGATACAGACTGAGATGAGTCACCTATGACACACCAGTTAGAAGTTGATAAAAGGTCAAATATTGGCCCGAGATAGGAAACTCACTTTTGTGGAATATTCTTTTGGACATCCCATATTCACATCGATAGCAGCCACATCTCTCTCCCTGGATGACAAACAGTTAAACTGGCCAGGTTCAACCAAGCATTACTCCTTCACAACTTACATTTCTATTTGCAACTAAAACATGAAAAAATAACTGCAATATCTCAAATAGTACACACAAAACATCAACAGTAATATTGGCCAATTCATAAATGTCTAAGTATTCTGTGTTTTTCTGTGCTTATTCCAATTTTAAGTATTTAAAAAAATGCAAGTAGAATCAGACAATTAAAGAGATTTCTAAAATTCAGTCTCCAATCAGGTTTTCTTCCTTTCATTCTGTACTAATAAACCAATCAACCCTCACTAGATGAGAGCAAAGTCATAGTTTCAGTGTGTTAATAAAAGAATGGTGGGGATGTTCATATGTTCACATAGGTTCAATCATACAAATCAGTGTAACTTGAGTATCGGCTCTGGAATGTTTGGTGAATGTTGAATGTAGAGATGTGGACTCACACGAGCTGGGCTACAGTCAGAGCTCTGTCAGGATCTGCAGTTCCCTGTTCCATAAAAAAACTGTGAGTGTGAACCTACAACCGGATGATGCTGTTAGGGTTAGGGTCATGTCTCACCATCTGGAAAACAACTTTGTTTTTCTCTCTCACACAGGTTCTAAACATCACTCGTTCATCTGGAGCAACAAAGTCCACCGTCTCAAGGACCTCTGAAGAAAGACATAAGGGCAAATGTAAAATTAAGGGAAAGAGTTACAGTTCAATGCAAGGTTCTATAAGTGCACAAACAAATGAGTCATCTGGGGGGAAAAGGATTGAGCAGCTCCACGTGTGACGGGTTAGGGTCAGGGTTGTTCACAAGTACACACACACACACACACTCTTCCCTCTGCCTGCTAACTGCAGGGACATAAACTCACCATTTACAACCCGGTCACACTGTGCCATTTTGATGTCAATCAGCTCCTGAAACCAACAACACAGACTTTAGTACTCCCATGTCTGCCCTTTCCCCTCCACAACTGCATCCTCACCTCACAGTAAACCAGGTCAGCTCCATAGTCCAGAGCCAGCAGCCTCATGGGCAGAGTCCCAACCCGGACCATCGGGGCGAGGGCGGTGATGTTGCTGAAACTCAGCCTGGACGCTGCCATCATGCCTCAGGCATCCTGTTGTCACAGCGCAGAGTCGCTGTAACATCTGCCTTTTAAACGAGTCACAGATTCTGAAACACTTAACCGCATTTCCACGCATGACTTCCAACTTAACGCTGGAAAAATTCCGACGATGGAAGTTTCTCACTGATTTAAGATAGTTGGCAAAAACAGCAGAGTATCAGATGTGTAGGAGCTCATTTATGATCTTTTCAGCCTCTAGTCATGTCGCATTAGGATGGCATACTTAATAGCACAAGCTGGCAATAGTGCCGCTTAAATTCTCTTTAACACAGAGCATACAGTTCTTATCTCACTAATCCTCAACATTTGTATCGAGGGTCACCAAATAAACACTAAATATTGAAAAATATAAAGATCTGTAGAGACTGAATGTGTGAAACATGTCCCGTATCATTCTTCAGACCGACGGTAAGAGGGCTCCTTTTAGCTAAAGTTCTGGTTCCTCCGCGAGATCAACAGCTCCATGCTTAATATTGTAACAACACCCCCACGTAAACGTCATAAATGAGTCATCTTACCGGCCTTTGTGCAGGATCTCGCTGACAACTCCTGAGGCTGCGACCCGTCATGTGGGGGCAAAACGTGCGTTTCCACTTCCTGTTTAGATCGACGTCATCGTGACGTAAGACGACGCGTTCTTTCCGGCCCCGCCCTCATGAAAACGGTGAACGAGCGCCTTCTACAGTCATCGAAAGACTTCAAACATGGTGCCAAGGTTTGAAGGAACAACCACAAGAGAGGTGGAAGGTCAAAGGTGGCAGGGGCACTGGGGGTCGTGACCCCAACACTGGAGAGGGGCTCCAACAGGTTCAGGATCAACATCTGAAGCCTCAATCCAGAAGAGTGTGGTCCTTGGAACAGTCACGACCCCCCCCCCCCCATATACACAAGATGATAAATCAAGTCAGTGATCATCAGCTGGAGGTGATCACTATTAGGACCATTATTGCACAAAATGTGAATATGATTAGCAAATATTACATTTAATAGTGATTATTTATATTTCTAAAATATAATAATAGAAATGTCACACTAACAAGATAAATAGTGGCAAGAGATAGCGAGGTTTCAAAATTTTTAGGAGATATTGGTGATTTATTAGGGGAATGTTCTTCTAAATTTTGAATTATTCAGAACAAGTAACATAACAGATTGGTGCCCAATTACAAGTACAACAAAATTTGAAACAACATCCACACAGGAACACATATCATCTTAAATTTCAGATGTATAAATAAAGTTGAATAAGATTGGACATCTATAAGATGAAATATCTTCAGGTTTTTCTTATCCATTCTTTGTAATTAAATCTCTGCTGCTATTTCTGGTATTTCCATTGCATTCAAAATTAAGGTCCTTTTTTTTATTTATTTCCTTTATTCAGATCAGAGGTCATTTCATGGTCCATCACAACCTATGTTAAAATAAAGTCTATTAACTATAAATAAACCAATGTTTTCTTAACCAATTGAAATTGGAGGAAAACTACAGCATTTCTAATAAAGGCCCAGAATTGTACAAAAAAAAATTGGATTTAGTATGTAGGACTACAAAAAATAAAAAATCCTACTTTGTGAACGTGTAGGTGCACTGCTATGGTGTAAGAAGTATACATCATAGCAGGCACACAGAAAGATTTAAATCTAATCCAGTGATTAATAAACAATATTTGAATATGGAATTTAGCCCTTTCACATGCATTTGTTAGAAGAATAACTTAAAGAAAAATAAAGCACACACACACACACACACACACACACACACACACACACACACACACACACACACACACACACCTAACCCTTTTTTAAATGTCTTATTACTTATTGCTGTCTATGGTGAGAGAAATGTAATTTATATTATCTGTATGTTCCCTGAATATAAAATATGAAATCCTTGAATATTTCACCCTGGTTTTAGTTTGGATGAATATGAACAGATTTTCATTTTATTGGACAAAGACCAACTGTAGATCAAACTGTTGATACATACCAAGGTCTGAAGAGCCTGTCTGTTATTGTAGTAAAGACCAAATGTCCAAAGGTTTTAACCAAAGAAGATATTTCTGAAAATGCCCTAATATGAGAAAAGACTAACATGAACTACAGCATGTCACTAGAAATGTTGTAAATAATTTAAAATGACTTATATTTATTGGCCCAAATAAAACATTACTTTTATGCTGTAAACAGGAAAATGAACTCTTGTATCAGAAATGAAAACAAAAGTTCATTTAGTGCAACACTGAAAGAGAGAGTCTTACAGGATCAAACATAAAGACCCTTTAATGGAAAGAAGTGTCTGCATTCACAATAAAGACTGGTGTTTAGGCTTAGACATTCTTATGAGAACGGGCTGCAAAATTGCTCCTGTCTGAATACTGGTCAGTCCATTCTGCTTCACTAGTTATCTTGATGGGCTCTAACTGAGGAAAGACGACTAAGCACAACCTTTGGCCCACAAATGTCACCCTCTCTGCAGAAAAACACAGCAGATAAACATTAGCAAATCACCTGAAACCTGCAGCCAGACCACATCCAAGCACTCACCAATAAAGTTGAAGATGCACAAAGGTTTGTCTTTCCAGTAGATGCCCAGGAAGTAGACAGGTACACCAGTAAGCATGATGACTAAACCAACACCACAAACCACTGGTTCGGAGTAAAGGCTAAAACCCAGCAGCAGGACCCAGAACATCAAGTAACACACAGGAATCATCAGGTTGACCTGAAATATATGCCCAGATTAAATATATGGCCAAATTAAATATATGGCCAGATTAAGTACATGCCCAGGTTAAAGGTTGAAATATCTTAATTATCTATATACACATCACTGAGACACACACACACACATATATATATATATATATATATGTGTGTGTACACGTATGTTGATTCTCCAGCTGCTTTCTCAGACCCTGGTATTCCTCAAGATTCTCCTGGTCCTTTTTCCTGGTGTTAATGCCATTAGGGACTGCCACATCTCTTGGTCCAGATGTTGCTCTTCACTAGAAGAGCTTCAAAGAAGCTACTTGGTTGACACATTCCATGTAGGCTTTATCTGATAGCATCTCCCACCCTGCTGTTATGTGCTGGAATATTTCAGGAGCTCCTGGTTAGGGTTAGGTTCTCCTGGAGTGGTAGATCCCAGGTTCTACTGCTCTGCTACTCTTTTGGGGTTACCAGCCACTTTCTGTATCTGGTGGTGGTACACACCATGCAGGGGCTTGTCCTCCCATAATGGTTCCAGGTGTTGTTCCCCATCTGGTTTCTACTGCCTGAGGCATTCATCTAGCACCTTGTCTCTGGAAGCCATCCTTCTGATGTACTCATTGATGTTATCTGGAGAGTGGCTCTGATGCTCATTATTCTGAGCAACTACTGAGTACCAGAGCTGCTACCAAATACCAGAGCAGCTACCAACTACCAGAGCAGCAGCAGCAGCTGATTTAATAACCCAAAAAAAGTGAACATAAACAACTGGATACCAGTGTTATGTGAAATAACAATAATTTGAATAACATTGCACATGAATATATCCATGTTTCACAATGTTAAAAGTGTATTGCATCGTCCCTCTGACTTTTATTTTTTAAACTAAGATTTTCATTTCATTTTCCATAATCTTTCTTTTTTTCTATTTTATTTTTTCTACTTTCTTTAAAATATATTCTACTTTTTTCCGCTCTTCTCTGGGAGCGTCCCCTATGGGGAGGATGAAGATCATCTGCCCTCAGAAGAGCTGTATCTGAAGGGTTAGGGTTATGGCTCCTTCACTGAGAGACCTCTGGAGGTCCTTCCACCATCAGGAACAACCTGATCATGTGATTTCATGATAGCAATGATGTTTATTACAGGCTAACACGGGCGCCACAGTCAAACACAGTAACTTTTTCAGTACCTTGATGGGTCGGTACATGTTGGGTTTCCTGCAGCGATAGTACACCAGGCCAGCAATAGTGACACCGTATGACAGATAGTTGATGAAGGAAACATAGTTGATCAGGTTTTGTGTTTCTCCAACACAAAGTATGACAATGGTGGCAACACACTAAAAATCAGAGCAAAACATCATTATTGGAGGAATTCAACTGTCAAATGACATCTATCAAAAGTAATAATGGATTATAGCTCTTAAATAAATACATTGTGTGTGTAGATGTGTGTGTGTTTGTTTGTGCGTTTGTTTGTGTGTGCAAGTTTGTGTTTGTTTGTGTGTTTGTGTATGTGCATGTTTGTTTGTGTGTTTGTGTATGTGTGTGTGAGTGTATCTGTGTGAGTGTGTGTGTGTGCGTGTGTCTTTGTGTGTTTCTTTGTGTGTGTGTGTCTGTGTGAGTGTGTGTTTAATGTAACGGTTTCTAAACAGTAGATGTGTGATTGTACATACGCAGACCAGCAGGGCTGGGATCGGTGTGCAGTTTTTATAATGGATCATGGCCAACAAACAGGGCAGGTGACCTTCTCTAGCTCCAGAGAAACACAACCTGCATCCAGAAACATAATCAGGCAGCCAATCAGGTTGATAATGAAACAGCACGACAACCTGAAAGCCATCTCACCTGGAGGAGGTGAAAAGGTAGCCATTGATTCCTCCAAAAGTGGACAGAGCCACTGATATTGGCATTAGGACAGAGAACATTCCCAATAACTTCTCTCCAAATGTCTGAACAACAAAAAAGCAAACAGCTTAATGAACACAAAGAATGTCACATAAAGTGTTCTCGTTAATCAATTAATGGAAGAATTATGCCACAACTTTAACAAAGGTGAATCATTCGATCTGATTTAATCTTTCTACACTTCTATTGAATGAAAAGATTCTTGTTTTTTAATGATGAACATTATTGCCTGTGTGCCATCAAAGGTAAAAAATACCTTGGTAAAAATATTAATTTAGACTAGAGATAAAGGTTGATTAGGTGGGGATGTAGTTGCATTACTCACTACTGCCACTGCATTGGATGACAGGAGCTCCTCAGGTGACATGGAGGAAAAGTAAGCAATGTTGGTGAGTGTGTACACAAACGTCACCAGTGGTATAGAAATATAGATAGCCCGAGGTAGATTCCTGAAAGGTGCCACAAACCACCAACACACGATTAGTAAAAAGAATAAACAGAATTTGCATTCTATTTTTCTGTCCTTCTATTCTATTTTTGTGCAGTTGAACACAAATAAGATACTTACAATAGGAAAAATAATACATTGTTATATATGGGTGGTGTACATGTATGTATGTGCATATCACACTATTTCCAGTTAATTTTGCTAAAATAGTTCAGGTTTTAAAGCAGAATCCTTTCAATCAAAATGCTAACTAGAAGAAAGCTTTCAGAGAGCGCAGACTTCTGCCATGCAGTTTATTTATTGTAACTGACACACATCATACAGTATTATGGGTCAGTTGAGGTTGTGTAATTTTGGGCCACTTTATGATCTTTGGAAGGTCTTTGGAAGGTCAGAGACCATCTGGAATACAGAACATCACCAAAATGTAGTTGTCAGCTCCTTGGCCCATGATCAACATTTCCTGAAATTCTCATGACAAATCATCCTGAACTTTGGGAGTTAACAAACAACAGACAGACAAAATGCCTGCTGTGACTTCTCCTCCTGGGCTGAGGCAATAAAGGGCTCCATTTTTGAAAGAATTACATAGAAATAGAAAAAGGATGGAAGAAAAGCTGTCAGAACATTTGAGCAAATCAAAATCAAATTCAAAAATATTCACCGTCTAGGTTCAACTACTTCCTCAGTCACATAGTTCAGGAAGTTCCAGCCACTGAAGGCAAAAGATGCCTGCAGGAAAGCCAGAGCAATGTGGCCAACCGATGGAATACTGCCCTGGGAAAAGGTCACCTGAGGAGTCAGTGCTTCATATTTACCTGAAAGATACAGTTATTTGCTAAGTGTCACAAGCACTGCATTAGATTATTTTACTGGATTGTTTCTATATAACATGGAGCATAAATGTAACTTAAAATAAAGCACCCAAGCCACAATATCTTTTGATGGAACAGGTTATTTCATACATCATTACAACCAAACTTTGGAATTAATCAAATAAATAATTTAAATAACAGATAAATTATAAAGGGATGATTCATGAACTGTTTTGAAATCCAAATTTTGAACTTGAAATGGCACCTAGGTCTATTCCTTGCTCCATTATCAAGTTGAAAATTTCATTAAAATCAGTTAATAACTTTTTGAGTTTATTAACTATTTTTCTATTAGTCAAAGAAAGAAACAAACACAGGCCTGTCACATAATTTCTAATAATGATCTTATATTCATAATGTATTCTGATAAACTTTACTATTGCAAAGAGAGATCAGTGCCATTACAGTCAATTCTTCTCTCTGCCCCAGTATAACTGGATTTTATGTTGTTATTGTTGTTGTTTTGACACTTTTTATACTTGAGGTTGTTACCTTTGCAGATTTCAATGAGGCCAACAACAATGATGAGAGCCAGCGCCATCAACTTCCCCACAGTGAAGATGTCCTGGATCCTGGTGGCCATACGGACACTGCAGCAGTTTACCCAGGTCAGCAGTACTGAGCAGATCACATGAACACACACACACACACACACACATACACACACACACACACACACAGACACAAGCAGTACTTGGTTTCTCTCAACAACCACGTGTTGACGGTCTGGCCCTGGGTTTCTAGGTTTCTGAGTTTCTGCATAAACAGTTTTATTTATAACAGTTGCCGTATAGATAAAGATCAATTGAATTGAATTTCAAGCAAAATGGGTAGTTAATTATAATGAATATAGTTATTCTAAGCAAAGACCAACAGGGGCAACGCACAAATATGAGGTACATCTGTCATCTGTAAACATTTAGAATGGTAAAGATTCTTACGGAGACAGGTCGCAGACAGCATCCTTGTCACCAAGTATGGAGGCATGCAATCTGGGAAAACAGGCTGCAGGATGTAGCTGGAGAAAGTGAGGGCAATCACAGCAAGTGTGGTCGGATACATGATGAGCACGGCACTCCACAGCAAGAGAAATCTGGACAGGGATGTATATCACAGTCATGTCAGACAAGCAAGCAGCCAGGCTTGAAAACAAACATACATTAGTTTGATCATTTTCACTGTTGTGCTCAAGTGACACTTTTTAAAGTACCGGTATACTTGGTAGGTAATAGATTATTATATGTGGTTGTTGGACTTTTCTGAACAATATGTTAGTATTAGCTATACAAACATGTTGAGATGTGTCAAACACATTTATCAAATGGAATTGCAGCTTTCATTAGAACTAAAATACTGCAATAGCAAATGTTTGAATTAGGGCTGGCAAAATTAACATATTATCATGGACTGAGCCATCAGTGTTAGCCTCAGCCCTAACCCTAGCCATTAGCATATGATTAATCTGATTAAAATTGATCAAATCATTTAAAAACTTTTAACACATTTACAAGTGAATAACACAGAACACTTTCATCACAAATGCTACATGAATCAAAGGTAGTCTATTATTTATCAAGTTTGCCACATACAATTAATTTAGATTAAAAATGAATGAATCCATAGCAAATATGTGATTAATCTGACTACATTTTTTAAATTGATTAACAACACTAGTAGAATGTGTGGCAATCTGACAATATTATTTTATTTTTCAAAGATATAGATTAAATATCTTAAAAAGGTATAAATGGTCATATATCTAAAAAGGTTTACATTATTGACAGTTGGTCTTTGATAATGTTATATGGCACTTTTCATACAATCACAGTAGCACAAAGTGCCTCACAGAGGGTAAAAACACAGAAAAGACAAAAAAACATGAACATCAATGATGAAAGCAACACTTGGTAAGAGCAGAGGTAGTGCTCTTTACTCACCCCATCAAACCACCAAATATTTCTGTCACATAACAGTAATCTCCTCCAGATTTTGGGATTGTTACACCAAGTTCAGCATAGCAGAGGGAGCCCAAGGCTGCAATACACCCTCCCAAGACCCAAACAACCAGTGCCAAACCCACTGAGCCTGAGTGCTCTAGGACCCCCTTTGGAGAAATGAAGATTCCGGAGCCAATGATGTTCCCTAAGGAAACAGAATATGTAAAAAAAAAAATATTGCATTGGCAACATGCTGATTTATTGTGAGACATCAGCACATATCACCAGATTCGACAACATCTTTCAACAAATCAACTACTGCAATGGAAGGAATTAAGGACTGGAGTGATACATTTCCAATGTAAGATGCATTCTGCTCTGAACTTACGTACACACAATCCAGCATGTGAAGACAAAGAGAAGAAGCATAAATATATAAAATATCTCCTTGTCTCCAGGGAGGACCAACCCATCCTCTTTGTCTTTTAATGTGGAAACATGTGAATAACAATCTCACTTGGATTGTTACGGATGCTCCAAGTATAAGTATAAACTGAACTGGACAAGAAAGTTTGGTTTTGGTTTTTTTTTCTGCAGCAAGTGTGAATAAGTGACAGCCCTGGTTACCTTAACTGGGTTTAAAGCTCTGCTGAAATCATCGCTGCGTGCCTCGTCTGTGGCCTCTTGGCCGAGTTATAAGTCAGCCGTGATCTGCAGCATGGAGTAGGAACCTCCAGCTCGTTGAGACAAGAGCAGTAACCGTAACACAGCAGAAAGCAGTGGGGTGGCACAGACGGCCGTTATGTAATCACACATAAATTACCCTTTCTAATCTGCAGAAAGTGACCCATTCACCTCCTGATCACTATCTAGAGATATTTGTTTCTGCAGATTCCCTAAAGTGATGTGCTGATTAAACTTAAAAGTAGCCTAACAATGATCCAAAAATGATCAATTTGATGAATGCATCTTTGGCTGCAAAGCCCATCTGGTGGTTCACACCAAAATGGTTAACAGGTAAAGATGATTACAACTAACTCCATTTAGGTCCTCTTCAGTGATTACCTCCTCATCAGCCTGGCAGAATTAATTGTACACAATCCATAGTAAATCTTTGAAAGGTTTTACCAATGATGATGGTGCACGCGCTCAGTAGTCCAATCTCTTTCTTCAGCGTCACCCTGTCATGAACCTTCTGTTTTTTCTTTTCGTCTCTGCTGGAGTTCTGTCCATCCATGTCCTCCTTCCCGGATCCAGTCTGTTCCTACGGTGCTCTTCAAGTACTCCCAGTGCTCCCAGTGCTCCCGTGCACTTACTATTCATTCAAGACTGAAAGAGCCGCGCTTGCGCAACAACCTGGCACAGGCCAGGGTAGAATGTTAAATACCCAGATGGCCATGATGCATTCATGGTCACCAGAAGAAACAATTTGTGCCGCATCTATAAATGATTTCAAAAGCAGGCTAATCAGTGTTGTAATTGTTCATTTTCCTCAACTTTTGAATGCTACGATGTAACTGTGGTGCTCAGAATATTCAGCACCACAGTTAACCCTAACCCTAACCTGAAGACATGTCATTTTGGGTCATTGTTGACTCTACCAGGAAAATCCAAACATGAACCTGAATTGGTTCAGAAAAGGTTAACCTGCAACTTTACGGTGATCCAAAGACCACTGCAGCACTTTTTAAATCTATACGGAAAAAAGATAGCTGAATGTGGTAAGTGAAAAGTGTCTGAACTTCTGTAAAAGAGGTTTTACTGTCCTTTGAAAAACAGAAGTAGATGAGGCAATATCTACAGTGACTGCAGGTCAACAGTTTTATATTCCTCAATGATTGTTCAAAAACCGTGTTACCTGAAATTTTTGTTGTCCTTTAAATAAATGATTCTTAAATATCTCAAGCTTTAATAAACGTCATTTGAAGTCTTGAAGCAAGCATTTATTACAATAAACACACATTACAGAGACAATGGTTTCGAAACTAAGTGAATAGATAAACAATCATGTTGTTAGTTAGTTAGTAGAAACTTAAAAGAAAAACAGAATTGATAACACTAAAACAGTTAATACAACCATAGAAATCAGCAAAATAATTACTCATGAAATCTAAATAAGTAATAAAAGAAAAAAATCACTCAATAACCTTCATCCCTACATCTTTTAAAAAACATATTTTGTATGTGTTTTTGAATGTTTTTAGGGTTAGGGTTAGTTAGGGTTCAACCTCTTCCAGAACTTGACACCATACAGCGACCTAGAAAACCCTCTTGTAGTAGTCTGCACCCTCTCAGGTAAACTTTATTATGGCCCCCTCACCCTCTCAGGTAAACTTTATTTATAACCCCCTCACCCTCTCATCTTACCTTTATTTATAACCAACTCACCCAATCATCTTAACTTTATTTATAACCCCCTCATCCTCTCATCTTACTCATCTTACCTTTGTTTATAACCCCCTTACCCTCTCATCTCACTCATCTTACCTTTATTTATAACCCCCTCACCGTCTCATTTTACCTTTATTCATAACCTCCTCACCCTCTCATCTTAACTTTATTCATAACCCCCTCACCCTCTCATCTTACCTTTACTCATAACCCCCTCACCTTCACCCTCACCCTCTCATCCTAACTCTGGGGTTAGGCTCCTCCCCGCCCTGACGTCATGTTATGCGACGGGAGGCTCGAGCGGTGCGGTGCGGTGCGCCTGCGCAGTGAGCGGAGTCCTTGGCCGTTGTGCTAGCTGTGCTAGCTGTGCTAACGCTGCTCGTCAGGAGGATAAAGTTCCACGATGCAGAGCTGGACCCAGTTCTACCGCTCCTGGGCCTCGGTACCGCTCCCCTCTTCACCTTTACTGTCCTCACGTCTGTTTCCGTCGCTCACCGCGGACTTCTCCCGTCGTGGGCCCGAGCCGGAGGGACCTTAAACAGCGTTTCTGCGACGAGACGATCGATTAATGACAAGAGTAAAATAGAAAACAAGAGTAAAATAGGAAAACAAGAGTAAAATAGAAAACAAGAGTAAAATAGAAAACAAGAGTAAAATAGAAAATAACAACCGCGAAATAGAACATAACAGCGAAATAGAACGTAAAGGTAAAGAGAGCCGCTACATGTCACCAGCGACCATTTAATGTTATATCACCATGTTAAAGTGTTACAATAACGAACAACAAGCCGGGTTAGGGTTAGGGCTGACAGATATGAACAAGATAAAGTGAGTAAAATCTGTGTCGATAGCAACCTAAGTAGTGACATAACTAGAGTACTAGTGACCTAACTGGTGCACTAGTGACCTAACTAGAGTACTAGTGACCTAACTAGAGTACTAGTGACCTAACTGGTGCACTAACGACCTAACTAGTGGTAGTGAACAGCTGACAGCAGTCACCAAGTTGTTAGCATGCTGTTGTAGGCCTCTTGACCTGTTCTCTTTAGTCAATAAAGATAATCATCAATTTTTATAGTTATCAATCATCAATAATTGTTACATAAAAGGATTTTCTTTGTTGAGACATAGAAAGATGCAAAGGCTTGAAAAATACTGTATAATTGACCTCTGAATTATCCTTAAAGCAGCACGTTGAATGACTGTCCACATGGTCCACAGGGGGACAGACCTCCTACAGATCTGTCCACATGGTCCACAGGGGGACACCTCCTACAGGTGACCTCTGAGCTAACCTTTTCATGATCTGTGATGTGTCTTACAGCGGAGCCACAACCTTACCTGCAAACTTCATGGAGCATCGGCTCTATCCATCAGAACCTATGCAGACAAAGCAGCAAGTAAGATGACTTTTTACTTTACAAACATCTAATCTTATTACAATACTTTTTGAACATGGTAAAATATTTTTAATTTAATTTTGTGTAATTATTACATTTCATTGGAATCCTAATTGGTTTGGGAAGAGCAATAAATTCTAATTTTGTAGTCCTAAGATATGAGAACCAGTCTAAATGGAGAAAGTGTTCCATTATTATTCAATGAATTGAGCACCTTTATAAAACTGATGTGAGGTGGGCTGGCCTTATTAAACTAATTGGTATTTATTTATTGGTACAGTTTTTGGATGATGCACTTGTGTGTTGTATTAAAGAGCTGAGGCATTGGGCGAAGGTCTCAGCTCACCAGTTGGTCTACGTTCTTCCCAGAAGAATGGTGGTCAGAAGAATGTCATAAATATGAAAGGCTGGAAGACAGGACAGGAGCTGCCAAGAAGAAGAGAGTTAGGGTATTTTAGGTCAGGATGTCTCTTCTACCTGGAGGACACCCCAGAGCAGGCCCAGACCACTGCCAAGGTTCTCCTGGAGGAGCTCAAGGAGAAAGCTGCTTGCATCCTCTTTACTGAAATCACAGCCTCTGGATGCTGGAGCCAGACAAGACAAGTTGAAGTGTGAGAAACTGTCCTGAGCTGCTGCTAAAATAGATCCGTTTCATCTTGGCAGTTGATGCAGATGTGACGGTGGTTGGTTCTGGTCCAGGTGGTTACGTTGCTGCCATTAAAGCTGCACAGCTTGGCTTTAAGGTAAGCTTTATATATATATGGATATACGTGTGCCAGTTTTACAGTCTAAAAAAAGAGATGATGGTGTTTTGGACAGAATAATGTAAAGGATATCAAATTTCCCTAAAATGAGACTAATGTATAAGTCTAAGGTGTATTTCCAGTTATTCATGTTGATGCAGTTTTCAGTAATAAGAGCTTATAAAAACAAACACCCTTGGCCCTTTTCCTTTTCTAATTGTGGTCATGATTTTAAAACATCTTGACAAAAAAAAAATCCAATTTAATTTTACTTCTTTGCAGAGAAATGTCAAAATATATGTACAGGACATGATTTGATGCAACAGAACAATAGTAAATGATTAAAGCATTTAGCATCAGAAGACATAAAGACAGGTGTGTGTGAGCATCCCACACTGGTTCAAACACTGTTTCATTCACTGGTTCGTTCTGAGGTTAATGAACAGAATTCATCCTGTAGGTGGGCAGTGTGTGGCCACATGAGTTACTCTAAAATCCAGGAAGGAATATGACACTCAGAAATGTGCCTGGAGCAGCTCTTCCTCACAGCCTGAGTGAGGGAGGACAGAGAGACGCCTCTGACTAATCAAATTCAAAATTCAATTGTTGAATTGTTTCTTGTGTGCACTCAGGAAACAGTTTTATTTGTGCAGTACATCTCATTATACTGTCTGCAATGATTGTTGGCTATAAGAACACAAGAAAGGCAGACTCCTGGGAAGGAGCTAACAACAGCAGCTGAAATGGGACTGACCCAGATTCTTCAGCACTAAGCCAGAGATGTCAGAGCCAGTCCTCCAGGGAGGAAATTCCACCGGGTTTTCTAACCTACCAGGGAGACAACTCTTTCATCTGGGCTCTCGCTTCCCCTGAAAGACGTTTTCTGAATTGTGGAACCTGACATCCTTGCTGTAATCTCTATGGGAGAGACATACACAGAAAGGAAATATTCGCTAGAGGGCAGCAAAAAGAAAGTCCACCATAAAAAGGGATGGATGTTCCACCAGAACACAGAGCTGAGGCATCTATGGAAAAGTCCTGAAAAATGGTCCTAAGATGGATGAACAAAACTTCTGGTCTAACATCATTCTGGATAACTATTCTGGATCGACGATTGGTGACTAATTGATTAAAAGATGAACTGCAAACACAAATGAATCCTAAATTAACTTGATACTTAATGTGCAACACTGAATGGAGGAGCAGGTAAATCACTGACGTAGCAATCTTTAATAACTGTTTCCTTCTGTAGACGGTGTGTGTCGAAAAAAATCCCACTCTTGGTGGAACCTGTCTGAATGTCGGCTGCATCCCCTCAAAGGTAACAAGTGGACGTGAACCGCCGTCATCTTCATCATCATTAATGTAATTCGGGGCTTAGTCAGTTACTGAAGAGCTATTTGTCTAGACAGACAAAGAAATCCTTATTTACACTCTGTACACGCTTTACAGAAACCCAGAGCCCGACCACTGAGCAATCAACAGTGGTAGGAGAAATTCCTTTTAACAGGAAGAAACCTTGAGCAAGACCATAGAAATATAAAAATATGAAGAACAAAACAACCCAATTGTAATCCATTTGTCTGACTGTGGCACCAGTGTAACTTTATCATTACTGGTGAACTGCATCACGTTTAACCTTTTCTGACAGATGCAACATTGAGTCTGTTAAAACCAGTAAATTTTTCTTTGAAAAATGAATGTTTTCCTGAATACGTGACATCAATTTTAAAAGTTGATATTTGGTGTGTGCAGGCTCTGCTGAACAACTCCTACTTATACCACTTGGCTCATGGAAAGGACTTTGAAAGCAGAGGAATCGAAAGTAAGAAGCTTTGCTTGTTTTTGAAGATGTCTGCAGGCGTCTCTGCAGCTGAGAAGATGAAGATGAATTACTCCTGTCTTAAATTAACCTACATACCTTCATCTGGATTATGTAATATGTTATGGGTTAGGTTAGGGTTAACCCCAGTAGAGGGGTTAGGATAGAATTAGACAACACCACCATCTATTAGGGGTTAGGGTTAGACAACACCATCCTCTACTGGGGTTAGGATAACGTTAGACAACACCATCCTCTATTACAGGGGTGGGGAACCTTTTTCATATCGAGGGCCATTTAAATTTTTATAAAGTCCTCCGAGGGCCATACTACAGTATTATGAACACATACCTAGGGATGCAAAAAAAAACGAAAAGTCTATAGCCACTGTGTTACTAAGTCTCATGATTGCTGCATTTGAATTTGAATTATTTATTGAGCACACATGCATATAAAATCACCAAAAAATAGAATAAAATAACAAACAAGTAAAATATGTTTACATGATCATACATAACAATAAAAAAAGAGGTGCAGAGTTGAGGCAAGAGACGCATAAGGGCCTGTTTGACCCCTCTACTCACGAAAACTGCAATACAACAAGATAATCAAGAAAAAAAATTAAAAGAAAGAAAGATAAAGACAATAATAATAACAATAAAGACAATAATAATAACAATAATTGCTGCACTTCTACACCTAATGCGATGGTTGGAACTGCTACTCTTTGTCCATTTCTCCTGGAATACACGGCATTCTGCATACACTTTCTTGACAGTCGCTACGATGCATCAATTTTTCGTCCGTGTCAATCAGTCCGGCCCACTCCTACACCACATGCTGCGTTCACTGACCCTGACGCTGACTTGGACATAACATAACCGTCTGTTTTATCTCAGAAAACGAATGCCTGCCGATATGTTTTTCCTGATTTTTTTTTATTCATTCATACTACAGCGGGACCTCTACTTACGTTAAATTAATTGGTTCCGGAAGTTGTTTCGTAACCTGAGAATTACGTAAGTAGAGACGTCCCTCCGAGCCAATGGGATGACAGGAAGTTGCTAGGCGACAGCCAATGGCAGAGCAGCTACAAGCAGGTTTACGTTCGCTGAACTCCGTGAGCTGTGAGTAGCAGCGATAGCGTATTTTTGCCTTTCGTATCCTGACATTACTTTCGTAGCGAAATATTTCGAAATATTTTCCCGTTGAGACGTGTCGTAACCTGAAAATTCCGCATGTAGAGACGTTCGTAATTCGAGGTCCCACTGTATAAATGGACAAATAAAATATAAAAATCTTATTGCGTTGCGGGCCGGTAGAAATGGTCTCGCGGGCCGTATACGGCCCGGAGGCCGGGGGTTCCCCACCCCTGCTCTAATAGGGGTTAGAGTTAAACAACACCACCCTCTACTGGGGTTAGGATAGTGTTAGACAACACCATCCTCTATTAGGGGTTAGGTTAGGGTTAGATGATCCCACCCTCTATTAGCGGTTAGGTTAGGGTTAGACAACCCCACCCTCTACTGGGTTAGGGTTATGTAAAAATAATATGACTCTCATTCATAAACCCCGTCCCATGCTTCTTTATTAGTTTCAGGTATCTCATTGAACCTGGAGAAAATGATGGCTCAGAAGAGCGGTGCAGTCAAAGCTCTGACTGGAGGAATTGCTCATCTCTTTAAACAGAACAAAGTAGGTTCCCTTTCCTTCTTCTGAGTTTGTTTGAAAGTGTGAAGGTTCCAGCCATGACATTTCGACTTCCCTTAGGTGACACATGTTAATGGCTTTGGGAGGCTGACTGGTAAGAATCAGGTGACGGCCACAGCAGCTGATGGCAGCGAGCAGATTATCAACTCCAAAAACATCCTCATTGCTACAGGCTCTGAAGTTACGCCCTTCCCTGGTATTCAGGTATTTTATTTCAAGACTTTGAAATTTTTTATCCAATTACAGTGATATAACTATATCACTGTTCCCTTTGGTACATGGGTCTACATGGGAGCTCCAGTTATGTTTTACATAAGGTAAAGCTATGGAGATGGTTGAAAGTGGAGTCAGACAAGTTCTTATTTGAGTTAAGGATGAATTTCAGTTTGTAAATGATGTAACTTTATCCTCAAATGCAGAGAAAATTGAACATCTTCTTAAATATATCAAACTGTTTTATCCACAGATTGATGAGGACACCATCGTGTCTTCTACAGGAGCTCTTTCCCTGAAGAAAGTTCCGGAGGAGATGATTGTGATTGGAGCTGGTGTCATTGGAGTAGAACTGGTCAGTATCCCTCCCAGTCACTCTAATGGAGGACTGCTGGTGAACAAGTTAGAGCTTCTATTAATGTTTGAGGCCAGCTCAGTAACAGATGTTTAAAGCTCTCCTAATGTATAAAAACACAGTCTAATGCTAACTCTTTCATTGCACTATAAAATGTAGTGATGGTGTGTTTTAGAGTAAAGGTTTGAGCAGCGCTTTGAGATACTGTGTAACAGTAGTCTAACCAAACCCCTAATAAACAAGTCTGCTTTGATGCCTTTTAACTACTGTTAACCCTCACTGGTGACAAAAATGAGTGCAGTCATCAATACCGGAACTTATGCTGCAGTCCTGACAAATATACCTCCTGTCTGGCAGCTCCATCCTCAGCATCCTTCTACCAACATCTTCACTATCCTTCCTCTAGACATGTCCACACCGAGTTTGGCCTCACATGTTAGATGTGCTATTCCTCTGATCCGCTCATTCCTGATCTTCTCCATCCTGGTTCCTCCCAAAGAGAACCTCCTCATCTATAATTACATCTGTTTGATTTATAGAGATAGTGTTGAAGAATGTTTCCATCTTTTAGTTTTTTCTCTGTTTTCTCATTAATTTGTCTCATTTTATCTCTTGCAGGGTTCAGTGTGGCAAAGACTGGGCTCCAAAGTCACAGCAGTGGAATTCTTGGGCCATGTGGGTGGAATGGGCATTGATATGGAGATGTCCAAAAACTTCCAGCGCATTCTGCAGAAACAGGGTTTCAAGTTCAAGCTCAGTACTAAAGTGCTAGGAGCCACCAAGCGGCCTGATGGCAGAATCGACGTGGCGTGAGTGCAACAGTGAAATCTGCGTTTCTCTGCTCTTTTTTTTACCTCTCACTGTTTCTTAATCGTTCCAGAGTGGAAGCTGCTGCTGGAGGCAAGAATGAGACGTTAACCTGCGATGTGCTGCTGGTCTGCATTGGCAGACGACCGTTTACTCAAAATCTGAGTTTGGATTCTGTCGGCATCGAGCTGGACAATCGTGGTCGAATCCCCGTCAATAACCGTTTCCAGACCAAAGTGCCGAGGTAGAGTCTTAGAGAGAACGTGTGAGCTTCTTCTGCCACAGTAATGAGGAGAAGCAGAAATATCATTCACCTCATCAACACCTTTACATGATGCCAACATAAATCTTTAAAATGCTGTTTAAATGCAACTAGTCCTGACTAAAATGTCACTAATGTATAAATAATTATAGAGAATTGATTATCCTTATTGTACACAGAATGAGTGATCACAGAATGTAGGTTCGCTGTGGTCTTTAACCTTGAATAAACTTTCTTATTTATGGCACAACTGTCACCGTCAAATGTAGTATTTGAATACAGAACTAGAACTCCTGACATTAGGAAAACCATTCTTTTTTTCTTCTTTTCAGTAGTATTGATGATGATTTTGGCCATTGGCTTCAATTGTGGTGGGAAAACTGAATTCTTTTCCTGATTTTAAGATATTAACAGGTGGGGGGACATCTGTGCTACTTTTTTTTTTTTTTTTTTAGTGTTTACGCCATTGGGGATGTGGTTGCTGGTCCAATGTTGGCCCACAAAGCTGAGGATGAAGGCATCATCTGTGTGGAGGGAATGGCTGGAGGCGCCGTCCACATCGACTACAACTGTGTTCCTTCCGTCATCTACACACATCCCGAGGTGGCCTGGGTCGGCAAGACAGAGGAGCAGCTTAAAGACGAGGTTAGGCTGATGACCAACACAGCGCAGATTATTTTTCCATTTAGGACAAAAACTGATGAAAACTGAGCAAGTGGGCAGAAAATGTAGAACTCTGTAGAAGTCTTTTATCCACTCCACCCCAGTTTAACCAGTCTGCTCATCCATTATAAAGATCATGCTCATCATTCTCTGTTCTAGTCACACCAGTGTTCTGTGATTAAACCATAAATTAAATGTCAGATCCTATAAAAGATCCGAGTGTCTGACAGCAGCTACCACCTTTAGCTTAACTCTAACCTTATTAATGTGTTTCCTTGGTATGTTTCCTTTTATACCGATAACTAACGAGTTCAATGGCAAGTTGAGCATCAGACTTTTCGTGTTAAGAGTCAAAAGTCTAATTTAGAGGCACAATGTTTGTGTCCTGTTTCATCACTGAATTTATTTGAAATGCGATAAGATCAGAAAAAAACGCGGAATTTAAATTCCTGTCAGATGAAACGTCAACTTCTGGATCTGGACAGTTAATCATTTCATCTGAATAGATTTGATTACAAGTACTTCTTTTTCATTTGTTAATTTCTGTTTGGAAAAAAACAAGGGTATTGTTGGGGCCCATCTTCTTATTTGCTGATTTTGGTCATGTGACTGTGTCATCAGGGAGTTCCCTACAGAGTTGGCAAGTTCCCCTTTGCAGCGAACAGCCGAGCCAAAACCAACGCTGACACTGACGGCATGGTGAAGATCCTCAGCCACAAGGAGACAGACAGGATGCTCGGAGCGCACATTGTCGGATCTGTAAGTGCTTCTAGCATCAGCAGGAATATTCAGTGAGTTTTGGATGGGACTATTTAACAATAACTGTTGGACTCATTGTGACACTTTTTCATGAAGCAACACGTGGAAAGATCTTTCACAGTTTGAGTGACTGCAGAAGAAAACATGTTGTGTTTTGTCCTCCAGGGGGCAGGAGAGATGATCAATGAAGCTGCTCTGGCCATGGAGTACGGCGCCTCGTGTGAGGACGTTGCAAGAGTCTGCCATGCTCACCCTGTGTGTCCCGCACACACACACACACACACACACACACACTGATCAAATCTGTTCAGGAGGAAAAATGTACTATTGATGAAAGCAGTTAAATTAAAATTATTGTGAAAATCTTTCTCTTCCTCATCTAGACGGTGTCAGAAGCCTTCAGAGAAGCAAATCTTGCTGCGTCGTTTGGAAAAGCCATCAACTTCTGATTTTCACATCCCTGCCACCACTTCAGTGTAAACGGGTGAAGAATCTGGAAGCTGTCAGAACTTCAATTCAGATCTTCCGTTTTTCTCCCATCTGCTTCACAGTGTAATTTATATGTTCTCAATAAAAGGAAAATGGTTTGGGTCGTAAAACAGTACATTCACCTCAGTTTTTCTGTTTCCCGAAAGTTAAAGAAACCTGAGATGAGCCTTGTAGTCACTCCTTCATACTTTATTTGAAGTTGCTTCTTTTTATCTAGAAATCCAAAGGACTTTTCAGATCAGTAATCATATTTGATTTCCTTCTTGAGAGCATTTAGGTTGATTTTGGTGTAATTGGCTGCTTAATTAAACTAATAAATGTCATAAACAAGTATGTGTATCAAAGCTTCATTTGGTGGCTGCCTAAAATGCAGATTTTCAAAAAGAATATTGCTTGACATTGAAATTTCATATTATCTAAAACAGTCCTTTACAAATGCATTTTATTTTATTTGGATCTGGATTTATTTCATTTTTCTACATTTCAAAATTCTAAAAAATACACTGCTTCAAAATTGCTTTTAAAATAGCTGAAATGTGGTTGACTTACTTTCTTTACTTTTTTCAAGAAAACATTTTAATATTTTTTACAAACATTTCATATGTAGACTCAAACTTGTAAAATGTACTTGACGTGTTTATTTCCAGATCTCACATTCAATCTATCTTGTGTTTAGCAAGGATTATTCCTGATCCATTTATCCATCATGGACAGTCCAAGTAAGATTCTAAGCCCGTAGACACTCACGTAACAATGCCACAAAGTTACTGTATAACTGGATCAGAATACATCTGGTTTGTTTACAAAGAAGAGAATAATGAGCATTAATTCACAATTAATGACTGTGTAAGTTAGGCAACCGTAGATACACGTTGACATTTGGAAGAAAAAAACAGCCAAGTATCGAACTGGAACATGTATTATTAAACAGATATATGACAACAACTAACTGCCACCTTAAATCCAACCTGTTCAGGTAGATTTACTCCCTTTCACACCTCAAGTCATGTGAAGTTCAGATGATGATGATGATGGACATAAAGGCACCTCTAAAAGGTCCTAAAGCCAAAAATGAAAAAAACAAAAATCAAATATGTTTCCAGATCACACCATGAAGATACTGACATAATGTCTCTTTTTAATTCTTTGTAAAAAAAAAAAAAAAAACACAAAATAATTTATTCAGTCCAAAGTAAAGTTGCTCCTCCCACTGTGTAATGTTTACATTTGGGCTTTTATGTTGACTTTTGTCTTTCGGCTTTCTCACAAAGAGAAACACCAGTGTTTGGGTGAAGGCTCTTGGTGTGTTTTCCGGCTTGGAAATGAAGGGTGGAGACATTTTCTCTTCCATCAGACTATTCCAGCCACATCATCTCCTTCCTCCGCACTTGTTCTTCAACATGACTCCATCCATTTCTGAGCTGTCACATTTCTGGAAAAGTCAGTAATAGTGAGTAAAATGTTTTTAGTCATATTCTTATTCTTAAGACAGAATCCAATGAATAAAAAATGTTTAACTTTCTTTAGGAACAGACATGAACAAATCTTCAGTTCATAGACTTGAAAACTATTGAAACTTGAAAACACACAACTTTTGACAAAATTATTTTTATTCAGGCAAAAGAGAATACTTTTGTTAAGATTTTCATGTGTACCTCTGGATCATGTCACTCTTTTGTCCTGGTAGAATTAATCACTTCCTCTTCTATGGTTTGATTCTCTCTCGTTTAAACAAGTTAAAAACGTGTCCTTTGCCATGAACATCCATTTGACAGTCTTCAGGTTGTGTAAATGTGCTGTTGTTTGTTCATGGTGGAGTCGTACAGGTTCCACCGTCTTGTTACTTGACTTTCCACGTCACTTACCTTATGACTTCCTGGATCAAACTGCTTTTGGATTTTTGTGACCTTGGGTGTCCAGAAAGGCGCTGTTAAATAAAATGTATTATTATTATTATTATTATTATTATTATTATTATTATTATTATTATTATTATTATTATTATTTATTGGAGGGTTTAAAGAGTTAGTTGTTGAAAACGTTTTTGTCTTCAACTTCCAGAGCTTGAATTATGCCTTCGGCTCATTGGTCACCGAATTCATCACATTCCAGCGCTCCATCCGTCTCTCCCCCACCATGGACCACTGAACACACCACTACAGCTACCGTCACTGCTACAAACACTACCCTTAACCCGGCAGCGGCCGCCGCGGCCGCAGCCGCCGCAGCCGCCGCTGCTGCCGCTTCTCACTTCATCAGCAATGTGCTGGACAAGATCCCACGTAGGTCATCACAGGTGATGGGTCAGGCGGTGGTTCTCAAGAAGGCTTTTACTCTACTCTCATGTTCTGTTGTGATTTTTGCTGTAAAGAGAGCAAAAAAGACAATTTTCATTATTCGATAACTTCTGAGAAAAGCAAATTCTTATTTTTGTCCTGTTATGACACATGAGAATGTAAGCTGCTATTTTAGGCTGCCTTTGGTTATACCCCATCCCCCGTTTCAGGTGCCACCATGACTAATTCACTGTTTTGGTCAATGCCAACTGGGGCTGTTCTGGGAACATTCTAAGTCCTCCTTCTCTCCCGCAGTACCTCGATGGGCAATTTACAGCCTTTTTGCTGCTGGTGGTCTTTTGATTCTGATTTGCTGCCTGTGCATTTGCATCAAATGCTGCTGTAGAAAAAAAAAAAAGCAGCAGAAGAAGGACGACAAGGTCAAGCTGTTGGAAGTGAATGGAAAATCAGCAGCAGCTCTGGTGAGCAACAGCACCCTCAACCTTTGAATGTTGATCATTACAGTCGATAAATTGTGCAAAACTCCCTTTCACGGGTCTTGAGTCTGTATATTTGTGTATCCGTTGTGCCTCCTCAACCCTTAATGATCAATTTCAACAACTAATACAAACACTCTGTTTCGTACTTCCACCCTACTGTGATGTAACAGTTGAGCTGATTTACATAACCCTGTCCTCGTGCTGCGTAACTCCTTCCATACCACCACCACCACCAGTACAGGGATCTGCCTATGTGAAGCCGTCCTCACATCGGCTCTCTGGCAGAAGAGACGGGTGGGTAAAGAGGATGTGGGCGGAGCTAGCTAAATTGCCATTCAGATGTAAACTGGCCGTTCTGACCAGGGCTGTAAACTGGTGTATTTAGGGTCCAACTGTGCTCAAAACTCTAGTTTTTAGACCAAAGAACATTACTAGTGTTACATTTAGACACCAAGGAACCAGTTTAACTAAGAAAATTAGCAGATTATGTCACCTTTAATGTGCTTATATTATTTAGCATTTAAAAATAAAGTCTCAACAGCAGCTTTTCAACCGGTAAAAGATAAAAATGTCACAGTTCTGTGAAAAAAAGCCTCTGAGTTCACACTGTTTGAAGCAGGCACAATTAGGATATGGGAGGTTGTTTTCTGATTGCTCTGTTTCCCCAGGAAGGGAGAGTCAAGTGGATTGTTGAAAGAAACAAGTTGCCTGAGAAGCTTCTTCAGTTCTTGGTGCATTTCTGTTAAACAGTGTCGGTCCAACTCAGGTTGACTCCACTCGGGCCACAAACCCTCATGATGACATTAGTATGCAACACAACTGTGGAGGATAAGGACAAATAAATTAATTATTACAGTTGGCAGCAAAATTCAGATACTTTTCAATGAGTAAATTGCAGCCTGTCACCCTAAGTCACCGCCTCCCCCAGAACAGACAGTGGTACTTTGTAAATATACTTGGTTGTTAAAATTCGGCTCAGGACCAATGGACCAAGTAACAAATAAGCTTAAAGTCACAAAAGAGAGGAGTAGGTAGTAAAAGTGTAGGTTCTATATTTAGTGGAAAAGCCAGAGAAGTCAGGCAGAGTAGGCACTAGTGGGAAAGCTTGTAGCATCTAGTCAAGGTCCATAGAAACAACATGATGGGCGCCATTGGGTGAAACATTGGTCACTGTTGTTGGAATAAGAAAGCTTCTGTCTTAGCTCCATTCTTCACCTCCAGGCTTTTTGTCCTGTTCCATGTTGTGTGGGTCAGCCTTCTGTAGAAGTTCAGGCTTCCATCTTCCTCAGTGTCTTCCACACAGACCGAGAAGGCCAAGCAATTGTCCTTCACATCCTCACGGGTAAACAGTGGTCCGCAGTGTTGATAAGAGCTGGCTGTGAAGCCTCCAATTCCAGCCTTTAGAAGCTTGATCAGGTGTCGTCCACATAAAACATCCGGTCCATTGGCTGAGATGTTCCTCTGAAGGTGGCTAAAGCTTCTCTATGTCCTCTTTGTCAGAACTGAAGGAAGCAAAACATCTACCAGGTGTTCTCATCAGGCCAGTTGATAGTAGTTCAGACATCGATCTTGAACCTGAACATCGTGTCAGGTGTCTGTTCCTGTGAAGTATCTCACCTGACATGAGTGCTGCTCTTTCATAGGTTCAGTCAGGTGCGATGGATGCGGATTATGGCTCAACCAAACAGGAGAAACGGGGGAAGCTGCTGTACTCTCTGGAGTATAAAACAGCACAATCTGAGGTGAACAAACCATCTGGGTGAACATAAACAAGGATGATGGATTTAGATGTGTACTTTTCTTTTTAAATATAAATCATTATATTTCGGCTTCACAGAAGTAGCTTGTAAGCCTATTCTCACCAAAGCGATAGGGTCTATAGAGCTGACTCAGCTAATTGTAATGCGGGAATTTCTTAAAATAAGTCTTTTTGGTCATAGATGAAACTGCTGGCATGTGATCATATGTCAATTCTGTGTTTGCCTTCAAGCTCATTGTGGGGATCAAAAAAGCAGACAGTTTGAAGGCCATGGACCTGGGAGGAAGCTCTGATCCATACGTCAAAGTTTACATCCTGCCCGACAAATCCAAAACCTGTGAAACTAAAGTGTTCCGGCACACGCTGCAGCCCATCTTCAACGAACAGTTTGTTTTCCAGGTGATAATGATATTTTTAAGGGATCCAAGCAGGAGGTCTGCTATGAGGGCATGAGTCTACTCACGACTGCCGCTGTTTTTGGAATGAATTCATCTAAACCTCTGCTTCGACTTATTCTATAGAACACATTTACAAAAACAAACTCTGGCCAAAGTGCTAGAGACGTGATAATGGTATGAGTAAGTGCTTTAGGCGTACGTGTACCTCAGGTAAAGTATTAGTATTTGAAGTAGTGGTAGTAGAATGTCAGGTCTGTGTCATATATATTATCATATATATTGACTGCATGATTATCTAGATCTTAAGATCAGGTCAACATTTGTTATTATATTACAGCTAGCTTCTACCAAACTTGAAACAACATTTTTGATATGTGATCTTTAGTTTGACCGTTTGGTTTGATTCCTCTCATCATTTTAAATCAAAGAAACTAAGCAAAGTTCTGTTGGTGGTCTGAACTTCTTGCAGATTTCCAAGTCTTCTCTTCTGAATTCAACTGCAGTGATGCAGGTTTTCGACTTCAACAGATTCCATAAACACAACATCATCGGTGAACTCAGGCTGCAGCTCTGCGATGTTGACTGGAACCACGTGATCGAGGAGTGGCGGGACCTTGCTGAACCGGCCAAGTTTGAGGTTTTTACACACAGACGCTAGTTAAGCCAGCGAGGCGAGTCAGCTAACGTGAGGCTTTGATCTCAATGAGTCCTCGCAGAGAGAAGATACGTGACTCTGAATCCACGACTTTGAACACTAATGGCAGCATGGCGACGAGGCCCCCTTGCAGCTTTGCTGGACTCGTCCTGCTGTTCTCAGGTCAAAAGGTTGCCTTTGTTCCTTTAGGACAGTAATCAAAGCTCTCTGTGTCATGCAGGAAGAGAACCTGGGTGAAATCTGCTTCTCACTGCGTTATGTTCCCTCTGCTGGAAAACTGACGGTGGTGATCCTGGAGGCCCGAAACCTGAAGAGCATGGATGTGGGAGGAAGCTCAGGTAAGACCGAGACTCATTAATAAAAGTAAACGTGACGGCCTCCCAGTGGTTGGTGGTGGTAAAGGTCATAAATGCCCCGGCTCTGTTGTAGCAGGTGAATCTCCCACAGCCAAGCACCAGTTTATGATCATGTGACTGTTCCCATCACCATGGTGACCAACTTTTCTCCTGTACTTCTTAATAGATCCTTATGTCAAAGTGCAGTTGGCTTTAGACAAGAGGAAGTGGAAGAAAAAGAAGACATCTATAAAAAAGAAGACTCTGAATCCTTATTACAACGAGTCCTTCACCTTTGATGCGTCATTTGATCAAATTCAGGTCAGCCTTGACTCGATTGACCGACTGACCGACCAAAAACATAAACACAACTGTTTGTTTTTTCTCCCATTTTTGAGTAAAACTGCACATTTAGTGTCCTTCTATTGTGTCAGTGTAAGTCTCACCTGAGCATTGATCCTGCCTGATCAGGATCTGGGTGTGGTTCACCTGAGAGGGGGAGGAGTTATCTCTACTCACTGAGATTAGACACACCTGTAAAGAACGTGTGAGAGAAACACAGAAGGAAGGAGAGGCTGAGATCTTTGAGCTTAAAACTGAAAACTGGGAGAAGACATGGACGGATGTAGGGACAAAAGGATGGATGGATGATGGATGGAACAAATGGATGGACAGACAGATGGACAGTCAGATGGACAGACAGACAGACAGACAGACAGACAGACAGACAGACAGACAGACAGACAGACGGCTGTGTCAGTGACCCCCTCAGAGGTGGTCCTGACGGTCCCTGACAGTCCCTGCGTGTCCCCAGAGGGTGAACCTGGTGATCTCCGTGTGGGACCATGACGCCGTGACGCGGAACGACGCCATTGGGAAGATCTTCCTGGGCTGTGATGCTGCTGGGAACCAGTTGCGGCACTGGGCCGACATGCTGTCCAACCCGCGGAGGCCCGTGGCTCAGTGGCACAGCTTGCTGTCCTCTGAGCAGATCAACTCCACCCTCGTCCTGAAGAAGAAGATCCCACTGGCCAGTAAACTTCCTTTGTGACGAGGACCCGCCGTGTGGGCGGAGCCTCAGACTCCCTTCAGCTCGTATCACGTTATCAATGCTTCTCCCCTCGAGCACCTTTCTGCATTTGTGTGTCTCCTCTGATAGAATGTTGTTGTGGCCTCTGTTATTTTTTTATTCTTCACAATAAACAGTTTAACTACGTATTCAAACTTCACCAGAGTTTTCTTTGATCTTTGATCTTTGGAAGAGCGGCAGTTTATATTTCAACGAACCAAAAGCCTCATTTTCCGTCTTTCTCCCTCTAAAAGTTTGACACTCCTGCAGCACCAGCAGCAGCATACTCCCAGGCCCCCCTTACCCCCAAGCCCCCCCACCAGGCCCCCCCACCCCCAAGCCCCCCCCACCGCCAGGCGCCAGCACACCTGGACACCAGGCCCCACGAGGGTGACCACCCCCCCCAGAGACCACCACCACAGAGGCCGGAGCACCCAGGTAAAGAGGAGGGTCCAGCCCAAAGAATCCCTGTGACACGCCGCCTCTGGGGAGGGGGGGGCACACCTCACAACACCTTCACACCACATGTGCCCTCACATAGGCTTTGTTCCTTTGAACTCGGCACCCCAGCCCAGATGTTATCAGCACCCCTGCTCCAGGGCCGGCATGTGCCCAGCCCCCCCACTGCTCCGCCCCCCCAGGCTGACCTGCCTGGGAGGGAGCAGGAGCGGAGGATGTTTCTTTAATTGATTGAAGTCAACATGCAGCCCCTTGAGGATGAGGGTGGCCCCAGAGGTGCAGAAGCTGGGGGAGGGGGGGCACGGCTTTGTGCTGCTCAGCAGGTGGACGGATAAAAACACCTGAGCCTCGTGCTGAGTTCAGCAGGTTTGTGTTCCTGCTGCTTCAGACCTCCAGAGATCAGCCTCAGCTGTGAAGGTCTAAACGTGATCAGAAAGTGAACATGTAGAAGAATCAGACTGTTGTTTAGCTCCAGGGTGCTTTGTTAGTACCTATAATATTCACTATCACCAGGATATTGGTCCAGACCTGTTCAGAGCTCAAAGGTTCTGAGACGACAGTGTCGAGCTAAAAAGTGTCACAGACAAAAAGAACAAACTACAACTAAAGTTTACCATAAATGTTGATTTTTAAGAGCTGTAATGAAAACCACGCTTGTCTTTGATTGAGTGTCGCGTTCAGCTGAATTCACGTGATGACCTTTATTGTCTCCTGTGTGGGTTATTGACAAAGACAACCACATACACTCAGACTTCATTATGGCGAGCGCTGACATCAGCAGCTCGGGGGGTTACCAGGATACCTGGTGAGAGGCTTTATTCATCCAATTAAATACAAGAAGAAGCAGCAGCAGAAGAAGAAGAAGAAGTGGTTAGATGGTCGGTCCTGATTTTCTGAGAACAATCGAAGAGTCGTCACAGTAAGTGTGTCTCTCTCCATTCGTCCTACATCATGCTCTGGACTAGAACTAAATATTTGCTGAAGAGGGATGAACAAAATAAAACTACTTTTTTTTGGTTCATGCTAAACATGATTTTATTAAACAAATGATTATTATACAGCTATTAAATCCATCTTAATGAAGCTTTGAACAATCAGACAAATGCTAAAGAAAAATCACTAAAAGCTCTAGAAACATGGAACTGATGGCACTCAGACAAGATGATGGTCTGAATAAATGATCCACCTGAAACATGACATTTATAGCAGCCACCTATATGTATTTACAGTAAGAGACTACATTACTCAAAATACTCTTAAAATCAATGTGCATCATCAGATGTCCTTTAAAGCTTCCTTTTCATGGAGATGTAGGTTATTATTTATGGTAACGTGTTTTATATAATATTGTATTCCAATAATGAGGACTTATTTCTTATGAATCCTGAACAGGTTAGGGTATTGATGTCAGATGTAGAAAAACTATGGAGCAACAACGTGTCAGAAATAATGAGTTAAAGGCCGGAAAGATTTTCAGAAAGATTTCTTGTGGTGTTTATTTAATAACGTCTTAAAGTGGCCAGAGTGGCAGACTGAAGCGAACCTGTCAGACCGAGCGCAGGGAAAGATCCCGCCGAAGGCGCTCGGCTCCGCTCGGGAGGACTCGGCAATATTCGGCCGAGGGCTCCGGCAGCACTGACCGGCCGTTTTGTGACCGGAGATCCATGGACACGATCATGTTTTGGAGCCTTTCTAAACGTATGCCGGTGCTTTAATGCAAGCAATACCCAGAAGATATTGCTTGGGTTTGTACGACGTGATCCCGAAGAGCCGTAGAGAAGCAGGGGACAGTAGCTCGTAATGCTAAGCGGCTAGCTCCGTGTGGATGTCCAGACCGCTGCAGCTTCCAGATGTGCACAAACGTGAGATCTTAGCCGAAATTAACCCCAACTAACCCTAACCCTAACTAACCTTGCTCCACAGCACCCTCATCTCCACCATGATGTAATTGACTCCTCACCAGGTGAAATCAGTCGATAAAGGGAAGGTAGAACGAAGAGGCTTGAGATGACGAGTGTGTGTGTGTGTGTGTGTGTGTGTGTGTGTGTGTGTGTGTCAGCAGGAGGCAGAAGATGGAAGCTGGAGAAGACTGGAAGTCCAAACCACTGCAGAAAAGCCTGTCCTGCAAGCAAAATGGAAGCACTGGTAAGACTGGTGATTGGACTTTTATTTTCAGAAAACCTGAAGAGTGCATTCTCACTTTGCATTTATTGTTGGGAAGAATTCTGTTGGGATCTTATTCAGTCAGCAGTTAATTAAAATATTCCAGTATCTCATGCTTGAGGCTCATGATGTTGCTGGTGATCCACAGACAAGGGAGCATTAATGTTGCAACATTTCAAACGGGGTTTAAGTGAGTTCAGACAAAGATAGAAATGTGTTTCCCAGTGTGTCTGTTGGCTCTTCACATGAATCAGAAACATAAAATGCACCTTTTTGACTGTCAGGTGTCTTCCTGTCTGCAGCTGTTGTGAGAACTCTACAGAACCTCCTGAGAAGTCAGAACACACTCCAGATTCAGTCCATCGCTCGCTCCGAATGTGCCGGTAGGTGCAACGCTGACATCTCCAGGAGTCCCCTGTCTGATCACTCGGTGTAGGCAGGTCTGTCCCCCGAGACACGTCCTTAAAAGACTCTTCCTGACCATCCCAGAACAACCCTTGGTGTCGCAGGGGCACTGCCCCTTGGTTGGGGTTGGGACATCAGGCTTCCTCCCAGTTACACCCGTCATTAATGTCCCAGTAGGACAAAGGAGTCCCCCTTCTTTGTACCAGACTCCAGCAGAGTCCTGAACTCTGAGCTGCTGCCCCCCAGGTGTAGGCGGTGACCCTCGTGTCCACAGGGCCAAACTCCAACACAGCGGGGTTGGCTGGGGACATGCAGCTCCTCTCCAGGAGTGTGCGTGTGTGTGGGGGGGGGGGGGGTGTGTCTCACCGTCACCCACGTGAAAGCACAACCCCCCCCAGCAGGTTGTCCTGCAGGGGGGGGCCCGGGGGTTAGGGTTAGGGTCACACGCTCTTCTCTGGGTCCTCACATGTGTTGCTTTGTGATTCAGGTTCCTGTCCCAATCTCATCATGAGTAGAAGCGAACACGGCAGCCTGAGGTCGGACCCCGTGACCCTGACCCCCCAGCTGCTCCCCAGGGTTCACCGACCACTTTGCGTGTCGGTGTCGTCCGACAGCAGCGGACGCTTCAAAGCTCTGGAGACCCCCGAGTGGAAAAACAACCTCAAAGCTCAGGTTTGTGCCAACAGGCCCCTTAAACACAGATTCCATTGTGATGTCACTTCCTGTTTGTAGTTGAGAACATGACCGTCACACTAACCAAGATGAAAGTATCTGAGGTACAAAGTTGCCGCTGAACTCTAGACAGGTTGAACCCTCTTAAAATGAGTCTTTATTCTCTTATTGCTGCTTTTTGACCACACAGGCACCAAGAGGCGCCTCCTCTTTGTTCCATTGATTTGGTTTTATCTCTTTGTTCCTGTGGACCACCAGGCTCTTCACCGGGCTCCGACCATCATTATGTGGACTTGTGTATTGCAGATGGACCAGGCTCACAGCGTGGGAGCTGCCAGCAGTACGGGGTCTCTTGAGCGAGCGTCTCTGTTCTGCGCTTCGCCGTCGTCCTCAGCGTTTAGATCTGGCGTGTCCAACGTCTCCGGCGTGTCCAGCCCCGTCAACATCCTGAACAAGAATAAGTCGTCCAGCCGCTTCTCCCTCTTTTCTCCCCCCTGGAACAGCAGCTCAGAGTCTGACTCCAACCCCCCGTCGCGTTCAGGCTCAAAGAAGCTGCGTAACTATAGCAGGAGAGCTGCCACGGGGCCCGCGGGGGCCCGGGGCCCCAACGTGGCTCAGGCCAGACCAACAGGACCTGAACTCTTCCAGTACTCTGAACCGGTCATCTCCAAGGTGACAGATTACATCTACGTGGGTAATCTGAACGCAGCGTACAGCGGACGCACGCTGTGCCGTAACAACATCGACAGCATCATCGACATGAGCAGCGCGGCGGGGGAGCCTCGGCTCGGCCTCATCCCCTGCACCTGCTCCCGCGGGGCCCGCCACAGCTGGTCCCGTCTGAAGGTGGACATTGGAGACGTGCAGGATGCCATGGGGGAAGGACTGGTCCTGAGACAGTGCTGCTTTGAACATATCAACGAATGCATCGACGCGTCCACGGAGAAGAGGAAGCGGGTGCTGGTGCACTGTCGGGACGGCTTCTCCCTCGCGCCCACCTGCATCATCCAGTACCTGATGGTGAAGCAGAACATGAGGCTGATCGCTGCCTATGAGCTCCTGAGGGCCAAGTACCCCGTCAACATCAAGGAGTGCCACCAGAATGTGCTGGTGAGCCTGGAGAGGGCGCTGCGGCCCCGAGGCAACGTGGACCCCGAGAGCTTCAAACAGGCCATCTCACGCAAAGTGGCGTGGACCTGACCGCCTGTGCCGTCACCTTAGTAACCCCCCCCATCTTGTTGTCATGCTGGAGTTCAGTGGTTGATGGAAGTTTTAAATTTGTCGGGTTGTTTCGTGAACGTGCCAATGTTGACACAGTCGACTGACTTCCAGTCCACCAGACCTCCTGAACAAGCCAGCAGCTTCTCACCGATGACGCTCAGAAGAAAGAACGGGAGCAGTGATGTCGCTGGCCTTTTTCAAAGTCCAAAAACAACCATTTGAACTTGACACTTGAGTAGAATAAAAGTGATCCTGCTTCTGCTCGTCTCTCAAAAATTAATGGATGCAGAGCGTGAGGAAGGGGACCACCGGGCCCAGTCGTCCCAGTCCAGGTCGTTACTGTGAGAGACCCAGCACAACTTCATCATCTTCATCGCTGCCATATTTCAGAAAGATTAACTTCAAAAGGCACAAAATAAGTCCGTTTGAATTAAACAGCCAGTTGGAATGTGGAATCAGGGGGAAACAGCTGAAGGCAAAGACAGACTTACAAACACCTGATCAATATTCCCATTATCACAGTTTTAATTAGCCTTCAGGTAGTTGCCACTTAATCTCAATTTTCTGTCATGAAACATTTTTTAACCCTGAATAATGTAAACATTTCTAACAGAACATTCCACTTTATGACAAGAATTTGAGAAAATGTGGGAGGTTTTTAAAGGCGGGGACGTTGTTTGGCTTGTGAAGCTAAGGTGCTGGTGGGGCACTTCTCCTTCATGGTGAAATAATGGTGGAGCGTTCTTTGATTAAACCTCATGAGTTTTCAGTGTCTCTGGTGATATTCTAGATTTTGATATCTTTTTCCAGTAGCTCTAGTGGGGAGGCCGATCAGAGCGATCGAGGATCAATCAAACCTAACCCTCAGAAAGTTGACTGGGTGCGATGGTACGTGGATGAAGATGATGGTATCCTCTGTGAGGAAGAGCCGTGTTTACCGACTGATCAGTGTTCATGCTTTATTGATGTTCTGTGTTCGATGGTGTTAATGTTTACATCCGCGTTTCAATCGCTCATATTTCCAGATATTTCTGACAAAGCCTGAACATCTTCTGTTTGCTGTCATAATATCTGCTGTTGTGATGGAATATGATTAAGCCCAAATGAAAATAGTAATTTTAATTTCAAAGGACCAATTTTTCTTTCATTTTCCTTCCCAGTGTGCACCTTCTAACCTCAGTTAAGTCGTCATGTGACTGATGATGTCACAGGTCTGGTGCCTTCACTTGCTGCCACATCCATATTTTTGGGGTTTAGTTTCTGTACTTTTTATCAAAAAGCCTGAACTTATTATGATATTGTGACTTGATCTATAGCTGTAATATATTTGCTGATCAGTTTTATGGATGAATGTTGATTAAAGGCTGTTTCCGTGGTTACATCAATCTTGGCCATTCTCAGGTGATTTCTGTCAATATTCAGAAATGTGAATTTATTATTATTATTATTATTATTGTTATTATTATTACATGTATGAATGAGGTAGTAATAATAATAACAACAATGTTATCACTTGTTTATTTAAAAGGTATTGAAATCATTTAAAAATGGCACAAAAAATCCAGGTAAAAATTCAGCTGCATGAAAATTTAGACAAAAAGTCAATATGTATCAACATATTTTTGTAAAGTAAAAGTTAAAACTTGAGTCATATTTTCGGTTTTATTTCATGTGAAATCCACAATAAAATAAATAAACATGTTTTTTTTTGTCAGACGTGAATGACGCTCTCTTCTGTCCTAATCATGTGATCACATAATAATTCAACATGTTTGGACTGAACGCGATCGTATCAAAAGTTCCCTGTGTCTATTTTTTTTTAAAAAATCATGAATTCTGATTCATGTAAGAAAAAAGTGTGAACTAAGATTTCTAAGTCATCACTTGCATATTTCAGGTGTTCTCTATTCATAAGTAAATGCATACGTCCATATGTTTACTTAATATATAACACGTATTCCTTCGACTTTTTTGTGTTTTGAAGAACATTTTCTGTCATTTGATGTGTGAAACAATGAGAGAGGTCAGAGGTTATTTATAAAGGTCTGGGCAGCCCTGACATCTAAAGTTTCAGCTGAGGTTGAGCTGATTGGTGTCTCAGAAAATCCACCTCCTTAAACAGGAAGATGATGCTTTACTTTTCCTCTGGGAAACACAATAAATAACCAACAGATAAACGCCAAAAGTCACCACACAAGTCTGCTCCAGCCTGTTCAGACCAAGGTGAGAACCTTTCCTTCTCTCTTGTTGCTTCTGTGACTTTATGGATGAGTGACGTCTGCTGCTGCATGATGAGGATGAGTGACAACAATAAACACACACAAGTCCTGCTGTTACTCAGCTTAAATGTCAAAGAAGACTTGGAAGTTCCAAAATGGATCTTTGATGAGAAAAAACAAACTAAAAAATTATTGGGTTAGGGTTAGGATTAGAAAATTGGGCTCATACTCAAATTTGAATATATCAAGTAATGCTGCTCCACTTTAATTTGGTCGTTCTGTTCAACTCAGCTTCTATAGCATCTTTTCAACCTGTTAAGAAGGCCTCTGGGCATAGAAACCCCGAGGCTGACCTTCCAGCAAAGAACTGTTGCTGGGGGAAGTCCCTTTGAGAGGAACAACCCTGCCTAGAAACCTGGTGGGTATGAGGGCTCAGGAGACCCTCCTGCTGGTTAAACAGGAAGAAAATTATTAAACTTTAGGCAAATATATTGGATCAAAAGGTCTGAATTGCATAAAACTGTTTCGTTACTAAAGATTACTACTTTAAGTTACATGTGTCACAGCTTAGTTAGTAGTTTCAGGTGTTATGTGCAGTCTATGAAAATGACGACCTCAGGTCTTTTTCCAATTGTTCATTTTATGAATTGTGGAGGAGCTGCACTTCTCTCTTGTGACTTTAGTGGCCTCCATGGCCAGAGCACATAGTCTCCTCCTGGGAGTGATGTTTGAGTCACTGGGGATGTATCAGGTGTTCCTCCTAATCTTCTTGAAGACAGATGGAGGAGGACTGGAGTCAAGCTTCAGGATTGTTGTCTAAGCCCGAGTTCTGCCACTGACCCTTGGTTTCATGTTTCCTCCAAATGAAGTTTTAATTTTGGAACATTTTTCATTTAGAGTTTAGACTGTCATCACAAATAAATCACACACTTCATCACTTGTCATGTCCTTGATCTAAAATCCAACTCTCCCTGTTTTATTTTCTGCAGGTTTGAAGCCAAATAATCACCAACATGTCGGAGTGAGTAATATTTTAAATGTCAATCTAGTGTTTGCTGTGTCGTTTTAATTGGAAATCTGTGTTTCCACCTGATAATGAAAATAAAGCATATCAATTATTTACAAGATAATGTTGAAGTTAATGATATTTCTCAATGTTCTATTCCAAGGCTTTTTTGGAAAACAATTGTGCTGCAAGTTCTCTGTTTTTATTTAGTGTGTAATGGCTGTTACGTAGCACAGATCCAGTTTTGTTCAACCTTTCCAGTGTTGCTGATGTGCTGGTGCCATCAGATGTGCTTTATGGTCTGGAGAGTCCTACTGTGGAACATGTCGATCATCTCAGCCAGGGTCTTGTTCAGGGGGCAGGATTCAGCTACGTAAAGGAGCACAGGCAGAGCTAGCATGTTATAAATTCCATGCCTGGTCTTGGACCTCTACCAGCTCAGCTGGAAGCCAAGCTTCTTCGGTTCCTCATGGTATGTGGTCAGTGCACTGCTGAGGTGTTGGGGAGAGGAGCTGTACCCGGTGATGTCGGTTGCAGTAGTTGTATGACGGACCTTCGTGCAGACCCAGGTTATCAGATGATCAATGATTCAGTTGAAGTCGGAGCAGAGCGACCACCCAGGCCTGGCTGGCCTCCTTCCTAATCACGTGGATGTGGCTCTGAGTGTTCATCTGCTATTACACTCATATTGTGTTATGATCATGAAGGATTTCAATGAATCTGCATCCCAACTTTGATATTGTGAATCTGGATCAATTGAAAGTGAAATATCCCAGCGGTAAAGGCACTAATACGAAATGTCTTGTTTCCTTTTCTATATAGGGTGTGGGTTAGGGTTCTACTTCAGCAAAGACTTGAAGTAAGTCGGTCTAATGGTGAACATTTTTTAATAACAAACATACAACATATCACAAAGTCATATTCAAGCAACGAATCTCGCTGAGCCTCTTGTACTTCACAATTGTTACACCTGCAGGGGGCATGGTTTCCCTGCTAGGGTGCAAATCCCAGGTGTGTGTTAAGTGAGGTGGTCTGATGGACGAGGAAGTTTGGGTCTGTTGTGACCAATCCGATTATTTTGCTTGTCTCCACAGCTGACAATGCTGGTGCATGCAAATAGCATTATCTGACGCTGCTATTTGTGGCTGTTGAACATATGGTTTAGAGGAGATCTAGGGAATGATAATGTAAATCTGGCTTCACTCATTGGGCTCCAGTGAAAATGTATGTGAATGGGGAGAACCAGCTGGGTCACAGCCTTTCAATGAATGTCATAGAAAGATATTCAGAGAGGATTTTTCTGTTTGTGTGGGGTCGAGGTGATTTCATGTTTTTGGGAACAGCAGGAAGGCCTTTGGGGTGTGATGTGTATTTGAGAAGTTTCCTATTTTGCCCAGACTGTATGAAAGAAAAGATGCTGAAACCACTGAAATCTAACAATCATCATTCAACTGATTGTCCAGTTATAAGTTCAGTTCTTATAATAACTCACTGGTCATGACACTGATGGTGTCATCACAGAGGCAACGATAAGTCATCTGGCTGTGTTGGTGCAGAAAGCATGCAGTAATTATTCTGTCACTAATTGGTTTCCAACTGATGAGTGACTGGCACATGTGCTTGGTAAAGACCAACACAAGCATGCTGTGGTCTATCCCTGGTTTCTGATCGGTGTCATAACACGATCAGTCAACCAGGATCAGTCATGACAGATAAAAGTCTGTATGAACTCACCTTGATTGCACTCTTATGTGCACTTGATGTTGTTTGAAATCCTTTAGGAAGAAGATGACTTCAAGTCGCAAGCATCATCTGAAGGTAAGACCACCATGACTGATCCAGCTATATGGTGTATCATATAATGAGGTCACATGGCTTTCTCCTGCCAGAGCTTGATGCTGTCCATCGCCAAAGGGCTGCTGGAGGAGGAGGAGAGGGAGCGTGAGGTGGAGAAGAGAACATACATGGCAGAGACTTGTCCTCCAGTATGCATGCCGAGGACCATGCAGGAGCTGCAGGTTGGTCCAGGGTCATTGTCAGAACAACCATGGAACACCTAAATACACTTATTTAGCATTTGTGTTCAGGAGCTGTGTAAGGAGATTCACCGCAAGATTGACAAGATCGATGAGGAAAGATATGACCTGCAGATGAAGGTCACCAAATCAGACAAAGAGGTATCACATAAGAAACCCTAATATATGTAACTGAATTATATATGAATTAATATGTAACCCTCTTTAGCGTTACTCTATGTCTTTGACTGAAAGTAATTTATATTTTACTGGAGTAGGTTAGGGACTGGATGTGTCACTCAAGTATGTCCTGGGTCTTCCCAGGGTCTCGTCCCAGTGGGACACTCCCTGGAACTCTTCTGGAGGGAGGCATCCAAGGGGCATCAGCTGGTTTCTCTCTTTGTGGAGGAGCAGCAGCTCTACTCTAACCTCCTCTCCCTATCTCTAAGGGTGGGCCCAACCACCCTTCATTTTTATTTTAGCCACTTGTATCTGGCATCGTGTTCTTTCAGTCATGAACCAACGTTCATGACCATAGGTGAGGGTGGGAACTTAGATTGACCAGTTAATCAAGAGCTTCACCTTTGGGCTTAGCTTCTCCTTCACCTTGACAGACTGATACAATGACCTCATTACTGTGGCCACTGCACCATCCACTTGTCAATCTCACACTCTGTCCTTCACTCACACGTGAACAAGACCCAGAGATCCTCCACTGCAGCTCTTCTCCTGCCTCCACTGGAGGTCCTGGCCCAAAGGAGCCAACAAGACAATATCCACGAAGAGCACAGATGAAGTGGCTTCTAAACCAGACTCCCTCTGACTCCTGGCTGTGCATCGAAATTCTGCCCATAAAAATACTGAACAGAACCGATAACAAAGGGCAGCCCTGTTGGAAGTCAAAATGCACTGGGAACAGGTCTGACTTACTGTCAGCAATGTGGACCAAAGTTCCGCTCCGGTCGTGCAGGTACGGTATCTCTCACAGGACGCCACAAAGTACCGCGGTTTAATGTCTTCTCCAATCCACTAACACATATATACTGATTAGACAAAGTTCCTTGAACCCCTTGAATGTGATCCCCCAGTAGTTGGAACACATCCTCCAGTCCCCCTTTTTAAATAGAGTGACTGCCACCCTGGTCTGCCAGTCCAGAATCACTGTCCCCAACAGCCATGCAATGCTGCAGGTGTGTGTCAGCCAAGACAACCCCACAAAATCCAGAGACTTGAGGCCCTCAGGACAAATCACATCCACCCTCGATGCCTGGCCACCGAGGAGCTTCCGATCTACCTCAGTGACTTCAGCCTGTGCGATGAGTCGATCTCTGAGTCCTCGGCATGTGCTTCCTCTTCAGAAGGCATATCAGTTAGGTTAAGATGCTCAAATTCATATTCCTTCCACCGCCTGACAATGTCCCCAGTGGAGGTCAACAGCTCTCCATTTCTACTGTAAACAGTGTTCCTCCTCCACAAACTTTTTTTTTGTTTCTGCGACCACTCAGGCTGCTGCACGCTTGTATTTCCAGCTTCCTCCACCAGCAGTAGATCCAACTCACCAACAGGTGGTGATCAGTCCCTCTTTTCATCCAAAGGCGCATGCCGAGGGGCAGATGACACAACAACAAAGTAAATTTTGTGTTTGAGAGAGCCCACATGGACATGGGGAGAACATGCAATCTCCACACAGAAAATCCCCTGGGCTCCAAGGCATTTACAGCCTGAGTGTCCATGCTATGGGGTGGCAGTACCCCCACCATAACATCTTTTCCAATAATTTACTCAGGTCATATGTGAACAGAGATTTAGTTTCCATATCTGAATAAACTACAATTGTGGTGTTTACATGATGCTTTCTACTGAATTCCTCTGCTTTATAGATTGAAGACCTGAAGATCAAAGTTCAAGATGTGATGGGCAAGTTCAAGAAGCCTGTCCTGAAGAAAGTACGTATGACTGCCGACGCCATGCTGAAGGCTCTGCTGGGCTCCAAACACACGGTGAACCTGGAACTGAGGGCCAACCTGAAGCAGGTCAAGAAGGAGGTGAAGGAGGAGGTGAGGCCTACAATAGATCTTTCAGACTACTTCATGAGGAGCCACCTCCCGACCTTCTTGTTTCTGCATTGGATCTTTTTTTAAATGTTACTGATTTTTGGACAAACTGTGTAACAAACAATTGCAATTTCCATTTTGACTGTGGTTCCTGTTGAGTACTCATAGATCCCCATTGGACATTTTAACACAGTCATGAGTCTGAACATCATTGTTTGTCCATGACTTGACAACAGAACATTAAAAACATAAATGTGGCTAAACCTTGTAATTACATGTACAACTGAAATAATCTTCTGCACAATTGAAATACATCAATTCTAAAAAGAAAACCAAAAACTATGGCTCTACACCCATTAACTATCAAAAGTTGAGAGACCCTGAATTACCAGAATATTTCTATAAGTGCTGACTTTTGTTTGTGTTTTATACTTTCAGGAAAAGGAACTGCGAGACCTCGGCGACTGGCGTAAAAACATCGAAGATAAGTCTGGCATGGATGGGAGGAAGAAGATGTTTGAGGCTGAGGCTTAACTCTGCCAAAACTCAGATTTTCTCAAACATGCAGGATTTTAATTCTCATTTTCATTAATTGATAAAACAAGAAGACAAACTGTTCATTGATCATCTTTAAAAATAGAGAGAATAAAGAAACCACACATTCACCAAGGTTTTAAGTGCTTAATTGAAACTCTCTTTTTTTGCAAGGTTCCCAATTAGAAGTCTTAATGTAGAAGTGCATTAATTCACTAATACAATGTTTAAAAAATAAGTCAAAACACATACTGAAACATGCTACCTTAAAATACAAAAACAATAAACAATTAAAAAAATAATCATTTCAAATAAAATGCTAAAGAGATAAACGTGTCTTTAGCTCAGCTTTACTACTGACACAAGACATTCTAACACATTTGAAAAACTGTCACATCTAAGTACAACAATTGACTGTTAAAAAAGGAACTAAAGCACATGATGCTCATGCTAGCAAAAGGCAGACATCAAGTTTAAACTTACCGTTCATACTAAATGTATAATAAAAATACTGATAATGATAATAATAATAACGATAATAATTGTTATTATTATCGTTGTTGTTATTATTATTATTATTATTATTATTATTATTATTATTATTATTACAATTTGCAGGTTTGTCGTTCTCATGCTTCAACTCGTAGCCGAACGTTTCGCCTCCATTGCATTTTTCATCATTTTACAAATAATGGATCGATTTTCAAACTGGCCTCAGGTAAGTAAGAAATATATCATCAAAATATTTCCTTTTTTAAAACTGCTTTGATATTTTATTTTTTATTTCTTAGATATAAATGATGATGACAATAATAATAATAATAATAACAACAACAATATTATGCCTTTAGTGTAATTGAATGTAAATGAGACGAAAGGAACTTTCTGAAGAGCTGAGAGACAGAATTGTAGCAAGACACAGATCTGGTCAAGGCTACAAAAACATTTGTGTAGTTCCTCAGGTTCCTAGGAGCACAGTGGGCTCCATAATCTTTAAATGGAAGAAGTTAATGACCAGGACTCTTCCTCAAACTGGCCGTGCAGCCAAACTGAGCATCTGGGGGAGAGAGGTATAGAAGGACCCAAAGATCACTCTGGCTGAGCTCCAGAAATGCAGTGGGGAGATGGGACAAAGTTCTAGAAAGACAACCCTCACTGCCTCCCTCTGCCGGTCGGGGCTTTATGGCAGGGTGAAAGCCTCTCCTCAGTGCAAAACACATGACAGCCAGCATTTAGTTTGCCAAACAACACCTGAAGGACATCCAGACTGAGAAGTAAAGTTCCCTGGTCTGATGAGACCAAAATCCAACTTTTTGGTCTTAATTCTAAACGGTATGTGTCTCAACTAACACCATCTCTACTGTGAAGCGTGGTGGTGGCAACATCATGCTGTGGGGGGGTTCAGCTGCAAGGACAGGATGACTGGTTGCAATTGAAGGAAGGACAAACACAAAGTTTCTTCTCCCTCCAAAGACTTTCTATTAGATTTAGGGAGACTGGCTGGGGCACTCCAGAACTTTGATATGCTTCTTATGGAGCCACTCCTGGATTTTCCTGGCCGCTTCAGCTCATTGTCATGTTGGAAGACCCAACCACAACCCATCTTCAACACTTGACTGAGGAAGGAGGTTTTGGCCTAATATCACACAATCCACGGCCCCGTTCCTCCTCAGTACAGTGTAGTTGTCCTGTCCCCCAGAGCACCAGATGCTTCACTGTAGATATGGTGTTCTTGGGATGATGCTCCTCCTTCTTCCTCCTCCCAACACAGTGTATGGAGTCGAGACCAAAAAGTTCTATTTTGGTCTCCCCTGACCACATGACTTTCTCCCATGACTCCTCTGGATCATCCAGAGGGTCTTTGGCAAACTTCAGACAGGCCTTGATATGGGCTGACCTCAGCAGAGGAACCTTCCATCATGGTTTTAAACCACGACGTCTTAGTGTATTACTTATAGCAGCCTTAGAAACGGTGGTCCCAGCTCTCTGCAGGTCATTGACCAGCTCCTCCCATGTAGTCCTGGGCTGATTCTTCACCTTCCTTAGCATCATCGATACCCCATGAGGTGAGATCTTGCATGGGGTCCGAGACTGAGGGACATTGTCAGTCATCATTAGCCTCTTCCATTTTCTGACAATTACTTCAACAGTTGTCCAGCTTTGTGAAGGTCTACAATTTTGTCTTGTGTCTTTTGACAACTCGTTGGTCTTGCCCATGTCGGTAGGTGGACTTTTGACTGATGGTGGGGTGCACAGGTGCCTTTAAGAAAGCTAACAACCTCAAATAGGTGCTTCTAAATTAAATTAATTAAATGGACTATTAAAAAACTATTAAAAAATTAAATGGACTATTTAAAAGCAGAATAGCAGGTCTTTGCAGGTCAGAAAGATAAGCAAGTGAGCAAATACTTATTCAACACAGTATTATACAAATAAATTGTTAAAAAAAATCATACACATACTCTCACAGTGGAAAAGCACATACAATTACAATTTTAGGCACCTCCATGATTTCTAAGAGGGAGAACTTACACAATCAAGGGTTAGGGTTAGGGTTAGGGTTAGGTAACCCTAACCAGGATGATCAAATACTTATTGATGTCACTGTATATGAGTGGTTTCAGAACAACTCTGAATGTTCTTGAATGGTTGAGATAAAAGACTCCTGACTTAAATCCAATCCATTTCTTTCTTTAATCATTCCTGCCACTGATGCTGGTTAGGGGTTTGGCCCTGGGTTTAATATAAAAAATAAAACATTTCTGCATGAGAGTGGTGAGCCAACAATCCATTGACATTTATTGATTATGTAAGTCCATTGTGATGTTTCCACTGTGAGCAGACCTGGAATTTCAGGGTTAGAGTTAGGGAGACTGTATTGGGTTTGAGGTCTGAGATATGTCATCTCATAAGAAATTAGAAATATTCCAGGAAAACAAGAGCCAGCAAAATTTTGGATTACAATCTCTCATCTTGAAATCTTAAAAAGATTCAAATGTTGATGAAAATCAAGAATCCACCAGAATCCAGGTTTCTGCTCAGTTGCTGGTTTGTTCAAGGTTAGGTTTGGGGTTAGGTTTGAGGTTAGGGTTGGTGTTGGGGTTAGGGTTGGGGAGTTTGAAGAAGCAAGGCCACTGACACTGCATCACTACATAAATGAGTGGGTGCACCCGAATCTGCCAGTGACATTGCTGCTGATCAGAAGGAGCCTGTAAACAGCCTTTTTATTGCTTACATGCTCCTGGAATACTGATAGTCCTCAAGTTTATACGTGTTTTTGGCCAGTGTAATATGTACTCAAATCTGCTCTCTGAACCATGCCATCTTTAAAATCTGCTTCTTTTAGTTGGGGTATTTGTTATCGGTTTGTTAATTGGGTACCCATAAGGTTGTCTGTGTTTAAACGATGTGTGTCTTAATCCCCATTGGTTTAAAATTCTATCGACAATTCAGGGTTAGGGTTATATTCCCTGAAGCATATCAGGGGTTCCCAGAGCATTCCTGTACTAGTACTAGGATACTACAATCATAGTAAAATAATGTTTTGCTGCACTGGTTTTAAGGTTATTTCCCCTAAGTTCCCCTTGTTTTAATGATGTTTCCTGAACTGCATTTAGTAAGATGATGTTCCTGAGAGTTAAATGTATTTATTGGTCTGTTTTAAGGTTGAATCTAAAGTTTTATGTATGTTAGGTCAGACATTTCTCTTTCCTGTATTAGAAAATGTGTTTTTTAAAATGAGCCATTCAAACACGTCGATGCTGTCTTGTGTTCTGTGGTGAGAAAAGAATACAGATTAGAATCTTAAAGAGAGGGTTATTTTTAATGAGGCAAGTGGAGAACAGGGGACAAACGCTCTGTACTGTATTTCATGACCTTGTCAGCTGATTGGTTTGACCACTAATCCCCTTCCATAAAGAGAAAGCAGGGGACCTGAAGGGATTTTACAGATTGCAATATATATCTTGTTCACTCTGCTCGTGTCTGGGACTCAGTCTGTCTGTGCAACTCAACAAAGCTTGGTTCTAATCAAAGTAAGAATTCTTTCTCTGATGCTTTAATGTTCTTTGAGTATTGGACGTGCATGTGTGAGCATGGGCTTTGAGTTCTTGTTTCCTGAAGTTGCAGCTGTTTGGAAATTAAGAAATAGATCAAATCAATTTTGTCCTCTCAACATAGTGACACAGAAGTATTTCTCTTTTATGTTTTGTAAGAGCTAACCCTAACCCTACATTTAAGGTGCAAATGGACTGAAACCGTTTCCCTTTTCCGAGAGCTTGATTGGAAAGTTTTCTTGTTTGGTACACCGATGATATACGATCTAATGATATGGCATGTTAAAAGTTAAGACAACCACAAGACATGAACTTGAAAATTGAGCCACCATCATTCATCCTTATGTCAACGGTGAGGACATCAGGCGATGGCTCTAAGCTCCTGTCATGGCTGGCGCCCATCACTTTCAACCCCATTTGTTCCAAACTTATACTTTTCTCAATAAATGTCTCAATTGTCTGCTTTAATGGACTTCTTTCAGGTTCTTAGGTAGCTTTTGTGATTTGGGCTGTTCAGTGTTCAGCACTTAAACGGCTCAGTTGAAGTTATTTTTGTAATATGTTCTAACATCTTGTCCATCAGAAGGATGTTTGTTGGTGTCTAGTTACTGCTAACTCAAAGACCCCCCCCCCCCTCTCTCTTCCTGGTACCCGTACAGTTATTCCATCTCCAGAATAACATGTTGTCATGTCCTGAGAGTTTTACGTTTCCTAAAATACATTGTGGTCCGTGGGGATCACGCCGGGTCTATTATTGGTTGACAAGAAACGAACAGTTGTTCATCTCTCAACTCAGTCTTTTAAGATTCTCGCAGTGGCTCTTGGACGTCTTTTCTTTCAAGAAGGAGCTGCTGTCAGTTTGTTCTCTCCATCATGACGATGTTGGGAACAGCTGTGGTTCTACAAATAGATTTTTAATCCACAGCTACAGATCTCAGCCAGTGAGCATCAGAGTCTTGAATCCCCCCGAATCCTCCTGAAAGGAATCCTTACATGCTGTTATTTAAGAAGGGGTTTGATTCCAGGCAGAAGCGTGTCTTTGAGTTGATGTTTCAGAACATTTAACCTTACTTTTAACTTAAATTATGAGCAAACCTGTTGGTGGGTTTGTTCCCAAAATGTTTGCTGTCACAATGTAGACATAAAAGTTGTAGCTCTGTTTCACAAACAAGTGAAATCTATGAGAAAAGTTTAAGGAAAAAGTAATAATTATTTATATATAATTAGTAATTGTGGTGCACCAGCAATCTCTGCACATTAGAACAATTTATTTCACTTAATGTTGATTCTGTCGTTTGTTTCTATTTGACAGATAACATCCAGGACGCACAGCTAAAATGGCCTCTGAGTAAGTAAGATTAACTCTGCGTTATCCCAGCAGGTTGGGAGGAGGCTGTTCATGTGTTCCACCAATGACCAAAGAGAACCACTGACCCCTGCAATATGCACACTGCCCTCTTGTGGCTGGAAGGAGATTTGTAATTTAGCCCCTTTTTGTTCCCCTTTTCGCCCTTATATTTGTTGAGTAGATTAGTCCAGGTAAGCCTAACCCTTCCAGTAGTGAGCTCACCACATCAAAGGCCAGAAGAAAGAAGGAAACAGTAATCATCAAATTTGGGGAGATTGGTGTTGTTGGACCAGTACTTACCATGAATGCTGGTACATACCAGGAGTGCTGGTTTCCCTTGATTAGGAAAGCGCAATGGTAATAAAGAATCTAAAAGAATATAGAAAGATGCAATACTTGTTCTACTCTTGTTTTACTTTTACTGTTAAGAAAACAGAATTAAAAGCATGTTCTCTTGTGGTTGAAGTGTACCTGCAAACATATTAATAGTAATGTTTTATTCATCTTCTCCAACCTGCAGGAAAAGACTGTCAGCAAGACGTAAACATACGCTGAAAGTAAGAAGATCTTTGAGTCCTGTTGAGTTTGTTTGGCCTCAGATAATCAGACCCCTCTGGTCCACAGAGCTGTATGCTGGTCGTAGCTGGAAATTTACTGGAGGCAGAGTCAGCTGTGAAGGTGGAGGAGAGGGAGAACTACCTGGCAGACAAATGTCCTCCTCTGGAGCTGCCGTACTCCAGGGAGGAGCTCATGGTGAGTCCAGTACCAGAAGGAAGATGAGAAACCATCGACCCAGAGACAGAGGCAGGACACAAACCCTACCAGTTCCAGTTAGGCTACCACTACCAGTACCACTTCAAGTACCGGATACCATTGCTGCCACTGTTACTGGTACTAGAGCTGTGTGAAGGTTATACCTTACTGAAACAATGAAAGAAGTGACACTTGGCTACTTTTAGGACTTGAATGTTTCTGAAGTATTAGTTTAGAAGTATTGGGAAGGTTTTGAGGATGTATTTTGTTGTTGTCAGGAACTCTGTAAGCAGCTCCATGAGCAGATCGGCGTCAGTGAGGAGGAGCGATACTGCATCGAGTTTAAACTGAACATGGTTCTGAATGAGGTGAGCAACACTCTCCTCACAGTCACAAGGTCTTTGAGAGATGTACATATTTTCATTTCGGTTGTCCTGACCCATGCTCAAGGTACGAGATCTGAACATAAAGATCGTAGATCTGAGGGGAAAGTTCAAAAGACCACGTCTGAAGAAAGTGCGTATGTCCGCTGATGCCATGCTAAAGGCTCTGCTGGGCTCCAAACACACGGTGAACATGGACTTGAGGGCCAACCTGAAGCAGGTCAAGAAGGAGGTGAAGGAGGAGGTGAGCACTTCCAAGTTTTCATGTTTGACCCTTGGGTCAAAGGGTGTTGGTGTTTATCAGGACTGGTTTGAGCTTGCAAAGAAGCCTAACCCAACCCAGACTCGTGAGTTTCCATCTCTGCAGTGAAAACACGCTTTTAACTTGCTGTCTTGTGTTCACAGGACAAGCAGCTGCGTGATGTGGGAGACTGGCGTAAGAATGTGGAGGACAAGTCTGACAGGAAGAAGATGTTTGATAGTTAAACGGCAGTCAATTGTCAATGACAATTCAGATTCTGGTGTCAACTTTCAAATGAAGAGTTTGATCCCAAAACTTAACCTCACATGGTGGAAGAAGGAAAAAAGAAATGAAGAAATCACTGTCAAAGCCATGAAGAACTGAGTCATTTCTTTTAGTTAATGAATCAAACTCTTCAGTTGAATGAACGCTGCCTTTTTGTCATTGGACATGTTTCTGTCTTCCTGCTTTTGTTCCGACCAGGCCGACCTATTCTTCCGTCCAAACGTCACCTCATCACCTTCATGGTCACACTGAAGGTTTCTCCAGCTCCCACACATCAGGGATATGGATGACAACCCACCGTGAACATCGTCAGAAAAAAGGCCTCCTCCGGTGCATAGAGCATTTATCTTCTGGTACCGACACAATCTCTGGTCATCAGATCAAAAGTTGGATTGTGATTTTATAAAATGATTGAAAGATTACTAAATGAGTCATTTTGCTCAGGTTTGATGAAGAAAGTCAAAAAGAGGTGTAGTTTATACAATAGCTGATGACGCTACCATTTTTTGGAAGTATTGTGGAAGAATAGTTCAGCCTGGACTCTGAGACATCATGTGACCTTATCTAAGGTGTTCCAGCACAAATGTGATGTACTGTTCTCTCTGTGTTGTCACATTAAATACAAAAGCTGCACATTCATCTTCTTCACTTCCTGTCAGTTTGCTTTCATTTGGTCTTAAACTCCCGGTAACTTTATTCCCTTTACTTCCTAGACCCTACAGACGTTGACCTGGACACCATTCATCTAAAAGCTAAAAATACTTTTACTCAGTGACTTTGCTTATATATTCATATATTGAACCTTGAACTTGAGTTAACACATCATTTTAATGTTAAATTGAAGCCTATGAAAAAGATTACTGTCTTATCAAGTTCTAAAGATCTTTAAAGGATAAAGACCAATTTCCATAAGTTGGGACAAATAAAGCTTTATCCTGAATTCTAAACTCAATCACCTGCTGGTGGCTGACTGCCACCCACACTTCAGACAAACAACTGAACTAAATATGGTCAAGGTTCTCAAAACTGTTGGTGTCCTGTATTCCTCAAACTAAAGGTATGTTCACACCACATGTACATCGCCGTTTGAGCTACAAAGTCATCGCATGATCTCACCATGCAAGCACTGCAAATCCTGCCATCCCACCACCTCACCTGATTCACCAAAAGTTCAAAATATTCAACTTTTACTGTGTCGCCACATCAGGAAAATGGGCGGGGCTGTGCCACAAAGTCGGAAATAAACTCAACATGTTGGTGTTGTGCAGCTCTCAGTAGTCATTAGCATCAGAACGTTTGTGACACATTGAATATGGTCAAACAGCAGTGACCTTTGGTGCGAATGTATCATAATGTTAAAGGTTTTATGAGTAGTTTAAATTATTCTGTCATATTTCCACTGAACTAAATGTATTCACATTGATAGCAAAACTCAAAATTCACAAGAAAGGTTTTCCCTTTTATAATTTGTATAATAGAGATTCTGTGTTGAGCGTGTAATTCTTTAAAATATTACAGCTTTATTTTTCCTGTCATATTCATTCATGCTTTGTATCAGTTGAGTTTTACTTCAAACTAACTGCTTCAGATTTCTTGCAGATATTCTTGTGTATGAAATTATGTCACCTGCACAGGTTGCAGAGAGACATCACAAGTTTCACTGAAAGGAATTGAAAATAAGAATTATAAGAAAAAACAAATTTCATTCACTGTCTCCGCCCACCTCACCTGTTTTCACCATCTCTGCCCACCTCACCTATTCTCACTGTCTCCACCCACCTCACCTGTTCTCACTGTCTCCGCCCACCTCCCCTGTTCTCACTGTCTCCATCCACCTCACCTGTTTTCACCGTCTCCGCCCACCTTCCCTGTTCTCACTGTCTCCATCCACCTCACCTGTTTTCACCGTCTTCGCCCACCCAATCAGCTCAAACTATCTCATCTGTGTGACCTGAACTTTTCTGAAAGTTCAGGTAAGAAAATAATGTGGAGTGTTGAAACAGAAATATTGAAAAAGAGAGTTTTATGAAGTAATCCTGCATTTGTTTTATAGTCAAGTATGGACTATTTAAGTGTACTATCATTGGATTAAAATAAAATATATAATTTTGCTGTTGTTTTTTATCATTTGAGGTGATTTCTGCTGGTTCCAGAAAGAGTCCAAATCCACAGAGGGCACAGATGCACGTGAGAACATTAAATACTTTAGTTTGAATGTTTTAATCTCTTTTCTATTCTTCTCTTTCCTGTTCTAATTGAATGGTGATAACAAGTTTTCATACCTTCCATCCTTCTGCTCTCAACTGTTTACAAACGGTAAACATGGAGTTTTAATCAGCCATCAGGGTCATAGTTCAGCTTTTAATGTTTGTATGATATAAAAGGATAGCCATGTAGAAAGCTGTGTGTGTGTGTGTGTGTGTGTGTGTGTGCGTGCGTGCGTGCGTGCGTGCGTGCGTGCGTGCGTGCGTGCGTGCGTGCGTGTGTGTTGGGGGGCTGGAGCTAATATTTGCTCTCCACTCATGATATCATTTTCATCCCCAAACAGCAGCTGTTTCTTCACTGACCACATGTCCAAAATTAGAAAGACCAGCAGAACTACATGCTAACACCCCTAACCTGGTTTGTTTTTTTCAGCTGGTTATTAACCAGGTTGTTAACAGGCCAGAAACTATAGAAGGCCACCTACGGAAAATAGTTTATTTGGAAGATCAGTCAAATCAGAAGGTTGTATATTACAAATGGATCTTGTGAAGTTTAAAATATGAAATGTGGAAAAACTTAAAGACAACACATTTCTGTTGGAAAAAAGTCTGACATGCAGAAAGGAAAAATTAGAAGTGAGGGAAATTTCTTTCTTGAACCTATTTTTGAATTTTAAATGTTAGATATGGGTTGAAGACAATAAGTTTCCTTTAGTTGTGGAATCATTCTGTGTGAAGGTGAGGGAAGACCCCATGCCTGAACTGTGCTCTGGAAAAGCATTCCTGAGACTCGGCCCCCTGCCAGTGTCACCCACTGGCCCTCGCTAAATTCCCAGCATGCCTCTGTAATCTCAGCTGTCTACACCTTCATCAAGCTTCAATCAGGCTTCAGTCAATCAAGCTTCAGGCTCCATCAGTAGTCAAAAATCATTCCAATTTTTGTCATAAAGCTCTTTTCCAATCAGGGTCTAGGAAGATTATCTGAAACATTTAAATTCAATGTAGAATTTAATGTAGTTAAATTTAGTAATGTAGTTTTTGTTTACAAATCAACAGATTCCATTTTTATCATTTTCCCCTCAGAATGTGGAGAAAAAGTCAGACTGATATATTTATGTGACGTAAAAGAACAGTGTCATCGGCAGAGAAATAAATATTTTTATGGCTCCTCTGAAAGTTCTGGACCTTGTGAGGATGTTTCAGTGGTCCATGATGAAATGCTAACTGGGCCACATGGATATCAAGTGGTATTTATAGGTGGCAGGACTAAGAGCGAAGTTTCCAGAACTTTTTTTTTTCATTTTGGTGTTTGGTAGAAGCTTTCTTGTCAACATTCCAGAGCATTCCCGTGACGATGTCCTTGAACTTTGTCGGTTTGGGCTCAAACCGAATTTCAGAGCTTTTAGGTTTCATCTCTACTGTTACATTTTAAATGTGGAAACCATCAATTTCTTTCTTGTGTCTATTGGGGGCAAGTGTATTTCCATGTAATCAGCCTGTTTATAAGTTGACTCTTCGTTAGTTTGGCTGTTGAGCTTTCGCATCCTCCAGAGGTGTCGGCATGCTGGAGGAATCTGTGCCTGCTCGTGTTGCACATATCAGACGTTCATATAATCAGAAGATGCAAAAGCTTCGATGAAAGTTATTTTGTCATCATTCAAAAAAAAAGTTGTAAAATAATTAGAAATGTTCAAATTCAAATAAATATAATATTTCACTGAAGGATAAAGCTGATTAACAAACAGGAACCCTACATTTGTTGGTTTCCAGCTGAAGTACTTGTTTAAATAGCTTTGAAATGTTCATCAAGTTGAGCTGAAGGTTTGCTGTCAGACATTTTGAGAATTAAAGTAAAATAAAAACAAGTATCTTTATTATTGCTGGATGATTTTTGTAGCAGTTCCCTCCTCTGTTTTGCTTCTGCTGCTTTTATTCACTTTATCCTCCTTTTATAGCATCTTGGCAGAGTTCTTGGGTGATATCAGGCTCCTCCTTGGCGGTGGCGGTGGTGGTGGCATTGGATGATGATATTTCAGGATCTGTTGACTGATTGGACCCATGATCCTTCATTTCCATAAACAGGAGCTCCACATCCATAATCCAGCTGTCATATACATCCATATAGTATATATACAGGAGGAGACGACCCTTTCACGCTGCTGCAACCGTCGTCTTCTACCCTCGGATTTCTCCACACAGGTGAGATTACTCTTCTGCCCCACATATTTCACTTCAACTGCATGATGGATCCAGTATTTGCAGATCAACTCACCTGAAATTTGCATCAAAACTCTTTTCTGCCTCGTAATTCTTCATATTTTTTTAAGTGTCACATATATTAACAGCTGTCAATAAAAACAAGCCTTCAAAAAGAAAGGTGTGAACCAAGGTTTGAACCAAATGAAATATTTAAATATTTCATTAAATACTTAAGTTATCTTAAATTGTGTTTTTTTTCTTTTTTTAAAAAGGTGGAAATGATCAATGTTTGAACTGCAAATCTTACTTGTAAATGGAGAAATTCATAAAACAAAGCAATTGAAGGTGTAGTTTTGGGAGCTAATATGTTTTGCAGTGTGGAACCTCATTAAAACAACCGGGGCTTTGCCCTTTATGGTCACTCATGCTCGAGGCCCCTGAAGGGACCAAAGAGTTTCTTAAGTGCGTCAGAGTTTGTGGAACGACAGCTGAGACGACAGGGGCCAACGCTGCCCACAGCCACTGCACAATTAAAAATGTATTCTCAATCAGCTTATTGATCATCGTTCTGTTTCAGCTGTTGAAGAAAACAAAGAAGCCAGCAACATGTCTGAGTAAGTATTGATCCGATGGATTTGTGGTTTCAATTACAATCAGCTTAATCTATATTTGTTGCCATTTCATTCCTGTTTGACCTTCAGAGTAAAAGAGAAATCTGTAGAGAAGAAAAAGGATAAAAAACAAATGAAATAAAGATTCCTCAGTCTCGTCAATCAGTGCTTTGACTATTGACCCCAGTTTTTATTAATCAGCCGTTTGTGACGTCACAGGAAGAAGATGTCGTCGAGCCGCAGGCATCATCTGAAGGTAGGACGAAGGTTCGGAGAAGATGCTGAGACGCCCCCTGCTGGTCAAAATCTGGTCAAAGTTCTCCGTGAGGAGCGTCATTAGTGGACGCTCAGCGATTTGATCACTGTGAGACACATTTAAGAAAGTTTGTTCCACGGCTTAAAGAAAATGGATCCCTTTTACCCTAAATTCAAGAAAAATATCATTTGAGAAAAACAATATTTATCATCAGCATTGCTCTTCTGTAAATAACACCTCACTATGAACTCAGTTTATTTTCTTAAAGTCGTCTTGTACTCAAGGTCACGATGTAACTAGAGTTACACAACAGGTGTAACTATAACTGTAACTCCAGTTACAGTTCCAGGTGTAAATGCTCCCCGGTTTCTTACTGCAGGAGAATGTTTTTGAGATGATTCTGGACTGGAATCTCAATTCTGTCTCGGCTGCAGAGTTTGATGCTGCAGATTGCAGCAAGTTGGATCGTTCAGGAGAAAAAGGACATCGCTGCTGCCAAGGAGACGTACATGGCTGAACAATGTACCAGGCCCAGTCTGAGCGGAGACCAGGCGGCTCTCATGGTGAGAACTCCCCCTCTCCTTTATTCAGTCTGGTCAAGCTGGTGTTCAGCTGCCCGTCTGAGCCCCAACCACCAGTCGTCAATGTGGCACAAACGTTCTGATACTAATGACCACTCAGAGCTGTTGGGGGTTTGATTCTGATAGTGTGGTCAGGGTGGGGGTTCTTTCTGATAGTGGGGTCAGGGTGGGGGTTATTTCTGATAGTGGGGTTAGGGTGGGGGGTTATTTCTAATAGTGGGGTTAGGGTGGGGGGTTTGATTCTGATAGTGGGGTCAGGGTGGGGGTTATTTCTGATAGTGGGGTTAGGGTGGGGGGTTATTTCTGATAGTGTGGTTAGGGTGGGGGTTCTTTCTGATAGTGGGGTCAGGGTGGGGGTTATTTCTGATAGTGGGGTTAGGGTAGGGGGTTATTTCTGATAGTGGGGTTAGGGTGGGGGGTTATTTCTGATAGTGTGGTTAGGGTGGGGGGTTTGATTCTGATAGTGTGGTTAGGGTGGGGGGTTTGATTCTGATAGTGGGGTCAGGGTGGGGGTTATTTCTGATAGTGGGGTTAGGGTTGGGTTATTTCTGATAGTGTGGTTAGGGTGGGGGTTCTTTCTGATAGTGGGGTCAGGGTGGGGGTTATTTCTGATAGTGGGGTTAGGGTGGGGGGTTATTTCTAATAGTGGGGTTAGGGTGGGGGGGTTTGATTCTGATAGTGGGGTCAGGGTGGGGTTATTTCTGATAGTGGGGTTAGGGTGGGGTTATTTCTGATAGTGTGGTTAGGGTGGGGGTTTGATTCTGATAGTGGGGTTAGGGTGGGGGTTATTTCTAATAGTGTGGTTAGGGTGGGGGTTATTTCTGATAGTGGGTTTAGGGTGGGGTTATTTCTGATAGTGGGGTCAGGGTGGGGGTTATTTCTGATAGTGGGGTCAGGGTGGGGTTATTTCTGATAGTGGGGTCAGGGTGGGGGTTATTTCTGATAGTGGGGTGAGGGTGGGGGTTTATTTCTGATAGTGGGGTTAGGGTGGGGGGTTTTGTTTCTGATAATGGGTGAAAATTTTCTCCTTTACTTTGCATCCTTCTATTTTGTTGTCAGTTCAGTGATGCCGTGGTCGTATATGAAACCGAATGGCTGTAGCCTACAAACTTTGAAACATCCTAGCTCTAACCCATCTGTGTCTTCAGGATACCTGCAGAAAACTCCATGCCCTCATCGACAAAGTGGATGAAGAGCGGTACGACCTGCAAACAAAAGTGACAAAGACTGAAAAAGAGGTAAATTTGAACAATAAGCTTCCTGTCTTCATTTGACTTTAGAACTTTCCTCAAAAGCTGCTAATGTGACTTTGGTTAACATGCACAGTGAACTACTGAGTCTAACCTTAACCAGAGAACTAACCCCTATGACTAATGGGTCATTTCAGGAATCTTCATCATAGTGAGGAGATTTTTTAGGACTTTGAGTCTTCCGAACAGTTTCCTGAAATCTGTACCTCTGTAGCACATTTACCAGCCTGATGGTGCTGCCTAACTCCTAACTACAACCTGTTAGAAAAATGCAAATGAATAGAACCATTCTTTTGAATTTCAGAATAATTTATTGATGACTTAGAATGTCCTCTCAGATGGAATTGAAGACAAACTGGAACCTTTAACCCTGCTGCAAACCTGCACTGGTCTTAAACATTTTGTTCATTTTATTTCTTCTTTAAGCACTCTGTTTAAAGTTCTCTTCATTTAATCTGTTTTAAGATTGATGACCTGAAGATTAAAGTGATCGACCTGACTGGTGTGAAGAAGCCCGCCCTGAAGAAGGTGCGCATGTCCGCCGACGCCATGCTGAAGGCTCTGCTGGGCTCCAAACACACGGTGAACATGGACCTGAGGGCCAACCTTAAGCAGGTCAAGAAGGAGGTGAAGGAGGAGGTGAGTCACACTAAAGGTCTTCACATAGGGAAGGAAATCTGCAAGTGCCTGCTGTCATCAGTTGTCATTAGTTACAATTTAGAAAATACACAAAGCCACAAGCCCAAGAAGACTTTAAAAAAAGACCTCAAATTGAATTAACTGATCTTCTAATTCCGATAAAGCTTCATCAGTCCCCTGTGTGAGGTCAATAAAGGCTACTACTACTTATATCAACCAGCTGCAGACAATTGGTGGTGATCACTATCACCATCATCTGGAACATTCTTCCTTTGAAGTATAGTTCGAATGTATTTCTACTAGTTTCGTTGGCTCTCACTGAACGAGATCCGATTGTCTACTCCTCTTGTTTTTCTGTCTTTTAAATATATATTACAAATTTGGCCACTAGGATAATAATGGTTATCCTTGCCCTTCCACGCTTTCACCATTCTGCTGGTTTTAAGCCACTGGTCTCAGTGGTTACTTTCCAGTGTCTACTAACAGACCTAGCGGTGATCTGTCTTTCTGATTCCATCATTTTCAAGCATGTCATCCAAAACCTCATAACTGAAAGACAACTGCTTTTACAACTGAGACCTGGTAAAATCCAGACTTCATGCATGGTGATGGAGCTGCCTCACCAGGCTAAGTGTTTCTTGCTCCCCAACCACTAGCCAATAGTTGACCCTTTCACTGTCCTCACCATGTCTTGCCTTACATTTCACTTATTGGTTCTGCTCCAGCTTCTCATTGTTGAGTCTCCTTCTTTTTGAACTCATGAATTGTCTGCTCCGCCCCTCCCCCCCAACTCTTCTCCAGGTTCTGTCCCAAATCCATCACCTTCTGAAGCCTCCCTAACCCTTCATGATGATAACACTTTATCTGCCCTTCTGGGTTCTGGATTGTTTCAGTTTGACCAGCCGGCACTCGTCCATGAGTGTAACTACTCGAACATTGTCCAGCCCCATCTAGTTGGACATGTGTCATCTTAACAGGGTTGAAGGTTAGAATCCACGTCTGGACAAGCAGACTGCAGGGATACCTGAAGCCACATTAGCTTTAGCCTTCAGTAGAATGTTCGCCGCCTTGACAACAGTAAAGTCAGGAGTCAGTGTTTGGCAGTCAGGAGTTGTTGGAACAAATGTACCAACATCTTCATCTGGGTTGGCTGAATGCAGTCGTGCTACTGTCCTCACCATGTAGGAGTCGTTTCCCAGTGATAGCTCCCATTTGACCATTTTATTTTTGACTCTCACAAGTATGCTAAGAAGGCCAGGGTTATATTCCTGTTGAGCATCTGTGCTCCTGGTCCATGTGTCTCTTTCTGCACCTTATACTGGAATGATGATCCACAAGAAAGCAAGGGTCACACAAATCTCCCCCAATATCCTGACATTTGAGTTTTCGACTGGTGAGTGGAAGAAGTGGAAAATGTTCAGTAAAAATACAAATTCAAAGAGATTTGGGCCATCTTAACATCTCAACAAGTTCCTGAGATCTTCCAGGGGATCTTCATCGACACCACCCCTAGCTTTCATACTTGTTGATGCCCGTTTTGACCAGGCTGGTTGCCAAATTTCTCACTGGTTCCCTGGATGTTCTGGCCACTGGGCTGTCAGAACAAGCCTACCTGCCCTCTGTACAGTCATCATCAACATCATCAAGCCTTTCCATCTCTTCATTCTGAGGTGCAAAAATAGTCTCATCTGGTGTAAAGAGCTAAAGTGGAGCCAGGCTTGTGTCAGCCAGAGCTATGATTGAGAAGCTTGAATTGATGTGACTGATATGAAAGGGTGTAAACTTTCCATCTAACAAGTTCTAATCATTGATTTGAGCCTCATCAAACCCAGAATCAAATCTACCTTTTTGTGGTTGCTGATATGACCAATCCTCAGTCCTCCAAAGGTTCCAGTAAAGTTCCTGCTGTAGTTCTCTGATGCATCCTGGCCCTCAACCAGACCCTCAGGGAGCCTCTGGGTACCCAGCAGCGCCCCCTACTGCCTTTAATACCCATCACCAGTCAAATCAAAATATACACTCACCGGCCACTTTATTAGGTACACCATGCTAGTAATGGGTTGGACCCCCTTTTGCCTTCAGAACTGCCTCAATTCTTCGTGGCATAGATTCAACAAGGTGCTGGAAGCATTCCTCAGAGAGTTTGGTCCATATTGACATGATGGCATCACACAGTTGCTGCAGATTTGTCGGCTGCACATCCATGATGCGAATCTCCCGTTCCACCACATCCCAAAGATGCTCTATTGGATTGAGATCTGGTGACTGTGGAGGCCATTTGAGTACAGTGAACTCATTGTCATGTTCAAGAAACCAGTCTGAGATGATTCCAGCTTTATGACATGGCACATTATCCTCTGAAAGTAGCCATCAGAAGTTGGGTACATTGTGGTCATAAAGGGATGGACATGGTCAGCAACAATACTCAGGTAGGCTGTGGCGTTGCAACGATGCTCAATTGGTACCAAGGGGCCCAAAGAGTGCCAAGAACATATTCCCCACACCATTACACCACCACCAGCAGCCTGAACCGTTGATACAAGGCAGGATGGATCCGTGCTTTCATGTTGTTGACGCCAAATTCTGACCCTACCATCCGAATGTCTCAGCAGAAATCGAGACTCATCAGACCAGGCAACGTTTTTCCAATCTTCTATTGTCCACTTTTGATGAGCTTGTGCAAATTGTAGCCTCAGTTTCCTGTTCTTAGCTGAAAGGAGTGGCACCCGGTGTGGTCTTCTGCTGCTGTAGCCCACCTGCCTCAAAGTTGGACGTACTGTGCGTTCAGAGATGCTCTTCTGCCTACCTTGGTTGTAACGGGTGGTTATTTGAGTCACTGTTGCCTTTCTATCAGCTCCAACCAGTCTGGCCATTCTCCTCTGACCTCTGGCATCAACAAGGCACTTCCGCCCACAGAGCTGCCGCTCACTGGATATTTTTTCTTTTTCGGACCACCGTAAACCCTAGAGATGGTTGTGCGTGAAAATCCCAGTAGATGAGCAGTTTCTGAAATACTCAGACCAGTCCTTCTGGCACCAACAACCATGCCACGTTCAAAGTCACTCAAATCACCTTTCTTCCCCATACTGATGCTCGGTTTGAACTGCAGGAGATTGTCTTGACCATGTCTACATGCCTAAATGCACTGAGTTGCTACCATGTGATTGGCTGATTAGAAATTAAGTGTTAAAGAGCAGTTGGACAGGTGTACCTAATAAAGTGGCCGGTGAGTGTAAAAAAGACTCACATTTGCATTCATTTCATGAATTCAAAATAAAAGTAGGGGAAAGGTTTGATTATATTTTTCCTGGTTTGGTTTGTAATGTAATGGTAATAAATAATGATACATTCTTTATTACTGTCTATTCCATAATTCAGCCCTTGTTTTTTTGTTTTGGCTGATGTTTCCTCATTCTCAGTTTAAGATCTGGTATAATCCTTTATAATCTCTAAACTCTTTTCTAATCTTTACTGGACTGATGAGCCATTTGTGTCTCAGCCTGCAGAAGCTGTTGGCGATTGGCGCAAGAACATTGAGGACAAAGCCGACAGGAAGAAGATGTTTGAGACCTCATAAACCACCAAAGGCTTTTTGCAGCTGTCTCATAACACGATATGGACAAACCTGTTCAATCCAAATCTTTTTAATTAAACCTGACAGTTCTAACTTTAGTCTCTTATTGTAACGTTTGTGAGTGATATTTGGGTTTATTTTTCTGTGCTGATTTTCACATTTGAAAACTTCCTGCTCATTAATGTAGTTTCAGACCCCTTGAAATTGGTTGAATCAAAAACAAATACACTCTTTATAACATCAATATAGGTCCTGCTTATGGCGTGTGTTTTGTTTTGGGTTTTTTTGGTTAAAAAAAAAAAAATGAACACACCAACATTTTGACACTACTACAGCAGGAATCCCAGAATTTGACCCTCATTAGTGATCATGACAGGATCATGTGACCTTTTGTTCGGTTATGAAAGAGAAGATGAATTTTAAATAAAAAGAATTGATCTTGAGACGGTCCTTTCAAAGCATTTCTGTTTTTTAAGATGCAAAGAATGGGAGCGCGTAGGATGTAGTTCCTGTGTTGACCACAAGGTGTCAGCACCTCTGCTGTTTAGAGTTCAGTCATCACAACGTGAAGAGTTTTGCTTCTGTTAAAGACAACGTTAAAGTATTTTTTCACAGAGGTGAGTGACGTCATATTCAGAAAGTAAACATTTTTCTGCCTGATTTGCCTTTTTATTTTTTCCAGGGCCTGAAGGAAGACAACGATGAAAAGGGTACGTCACTTTCATCAGCATCATAAAGGTTAATTTCAGCTCAATGGCACAGTCAAACAGTAATGTAATCATTCTTGAACATTTTTTAAATTATCTAGTTTGATGTCACAATGTATGGCCAGGGTCCACCCAGAAGGGTCCATCAGTTGAAAGCATTGGTATTCCTGGTCACATGACCCCTGAGGCCCTCCCACACCTCTCATGGAAGATTTATGAGGTGAGGCTTCAGAGGATGAAGGCATTTCAGGAGCTCATTGATCTGATTGGCTTCACAGTTCCTCATGGCCATAAAGAGGAGCGTGTGAAATGTGCTTCAAACACATAAATACACCCACAATTTTCACTTTTAGTCTGCGACCTCTTCGCTGTCCTGTCGGCTGCAACTCTCTTCCTGACGTTAGAGGTATGACTGTTTTAAAGTGAATCAATTATCTGAGTGTTTAGTGCCAAATTCTTTTTACATTTTCAAAATGTGTATTTTTGCTTTTTTTTTTTACATTACGTGTAAACGAGATGTTTTTATTTCTGCATGACGGAAAAATTCTCAAAAGTTCTAGAGTAGAATTCAGGTTCTTCAAAACATCCAGTTACTTTAAAGTTGCAACATGAAGGTCTGATGAATGCATGAAATGGTTCTTCTGATGTACTGAATATGAGATATCAAATAACTATATTATTATTATTAGTATTAGTATTATTGGTGGTGGTAGTAGTATTAGTAGTGTTGATGTTTTACTGTAAAGTATTACCATCATTATTACACAAGTGACTGCTGCCCGTGCCTGTCAGACTCTGCATTGCTGTGGTTAACCTCTGACCTTGAACCAGGGATCGTGGCTCAGCTGATAACGGGATGCTACAGTTTCTATTTTTAAAAATCCGAAGTGACCAAATAAGCATGAGGAGCCCAAAGTCCCCCAGAAGGGCCCCCAGAGGGGCCCCCAGACCACAGCTTGACATAAAACTGATGTTGACAAATGAAAGTTTGACTTACTGTAAATTATATTTGACTGGAAAACTCATCATAATTACCATTTTTATTACTTTGATTCTGTTTTTTAACAGATTGAAAGTTGAAAAAAATTCCCACAATGTCTGAGTGAGTAAAGTTTAAAACATTTATCTCCTATATTAAGTTGACACGAAGACCTTTTATTTAAATGTGTAAGTGAAATAATATAATGTATAATAAGTTTAAGATATTATAAATGTTGCTAATAACTAACTTTTTGTTCAAAGAGGAAAGAAGATGACCTCCAGTCGCAGACATCATCTGAAGGTAAATAATAATTCTCGTTTACTGACGTGAGAGCAGACGCGCATCAACTCACTGGACGCTTTCTGTTGCTGCTTCAGAGTCTGATGCTGCAGATCGCCGCCAACTGGCTGGAGCAGGAAGCTAAAGAAGTCGCCGAGGCCAAAGAGGCCTACATGGCCGAGAAGTGCCCCGCCCCCGACCTGAGTGGAGACCAGACGGCTCTGATGGTAGCTGAGGCCTCCAACACACACACACTCACACACACCAGTAAACATGCACATGCATGCTCACACACACAGATATACACAGGCACACACACACCAGTAAACACACACGCTCACACACACACACACTCACCCCAGTAAACTCACACACACACACAAACACACAAACACGCTCACACTCACACACCAGTAAACACATTCACACACACACGCACACACACAACCCAGTAAACACACACACTCACACACACACACACACACTCACACATGCTCTCTCACACACACTCACACACTCACACACACCCCAGTAAACACACACTTACACACACACCCCGTGGTCTTCATGTCTGCAGGAGTTTTGTAAAAAGCTGTACGCGGCTCTGGACAAGATTGACGAGGACCGATATGACGCCGAGGCGAAGGTGGAGAAGTCGGCCAAAGAGGTAGAAGCCCGAAGCTTTGCAGCCCGGAGGAGGTCCAGGTGGACATTCCTCCTCAGACCAATGAGAAATGCTGACGAGCCTTGTCGTCTCAGATCGAGGACTTGAAGCTGAAGGTGGTGGAGCTGGCCGGCGTCAAGAAGCCCGCCCTGAAGAAGGTGCGCATGTCCGCCGACGCCATGCTGCAGGCGCTGCTGGGAGGCAAACACAAGGTGACCATGGACCTGAGAGCCAACCTGAAGCAGGTCAAGAAGGAGACCAAAGAGGAGGTGAGCCTGTCGTCATGGTAACCACACCCCTACACACCTGCGTGTCAACGTCTTCACTCTCTTGCTTTCTTCATCCTTCTTCTGCCCTTCGTCTCTCCTTTCATCTCTCCTTCATCTGTCCTTCGTCCACGCTTTCTTTCCTTCATCTGTCCACTTGTCCTCCAGGCTGCAGAGGGTGTTGGTGACTGGCGTAAGAATATTGAAGACAAAGCTGATAGGAAGAAGATGTTTGAAACTTCTTAAAGACTTTTCACTGACAACTTTACATTAAATATTTTTGGGAATAATTCTTCACTGTGTTCCTGAACTTTGTTCCTCTAAAACTGGCTTGAGCCCCGAACAATGAGGCCTGTTGCAGTTTGCATGTGACCAGCAGGCGTCAGCAGAGAGCCTGTTCCTAGGGTGATGGATAGCTTTTGTGGCCACATGGAAACCAAGCTGCAGATGCTTCCTGTCATCGGTGAGTCTCTTTCCTGTTTCCTATTTGAGGATGTAACTATTAACTGTGAATGAAGCTAATCAGATGTGACAACGTGTCTGATCCAGAGCTGAGACGCTTCACCAGGTCTTCAGAACCACATATGTCCTCACGCGTCTCTGCAGCCTTCTTGGATCAGCTGACACCTTCATTCCATTGGTCATGTCATCCACGACCCCCCCAACACACACACACAAACTCTCACACACACACTCACACACACACTCACATTACCCCGCCTCCAAACAATTGGTGGTGCATATGTATATATTTGTGGAGCGGGCTGTGTGATTGGTCTGCAGTGGCTCCGCCTCCATAAAGAGGGTTGTCTTTTTGCTGATTCAGCACATCTCATCTATATGATCCTAACTGTTGAGGTCTGGCCAGTTCCTCCTCCTCTTCCTCCTGCTGGTCCTGGTCAGGTGAGCTTCTGTACCTCTTCTGTGTTCACGTACTTGATGTCGTCTTTCCAGGCGTGACTTCTCGCCTGTTTCCTGTCCTCATGGTATTTGAAGCATTTTCATGGCGTCCAATCATTTCATGCTAATTGAAGAAACACTTCATACTAATTTTGTTTGGAGCAGAAGTTCCTGGAGACATTTTGATCCTAGAAACGTTTATTAGTGTCACCTGTTTCTAAAATGGTCGGTGTGTTTGTTGTTTCACAACGGAAGAAAACCTTAAATGATTTGTCTGATTATTTTCATTCTAAAGTTCAGTTTGAAGGTGTGAATCTTGCGATATCAGACATAGCGAGGATACGCCCCCAGTCAGCTGGTGCCTCACATGCCTGAGGTATGTTGGCGTTTCTGTTAACAGCCTCGCTATGTGCCTGCTGCCGTATTTGTGTCATCGGCTGTTGGCATTTCGTGCTCAGGTCATCCTCAAAAGTTCTCGTCACCTGACCCACCTGCCCAAATTTAGTCCATTTTTCTGTGACCGTAAAGAGTATCATATTTTGTGACAGAGGTCAAAGGTCACCAATCAATACTGATGTCAAGGTCAGCTGTCACGTTAGTTTCTAATATTGTTGGCTGCTTTTGTTTGGGAACAGGAAGTGACTGAGAATCGCCAACATGTCTGAGTGAGTACACGTCCCCCTCTTTCTAATCTTTAATCACTTTTATCTTAGAACATGTGAAGACCTTCATATCCTCAGTGATTTGTTGACGAATGTTTTTTTGTGGTTCATTTAGAAATTCAATGTTTCCATGAAAATGAATGAATAAAATCTTTGAGAATGATTGTTAGCAGGCCACGCCCCACATTCACCTGTTTGTGTTTTGTTGGACTGGACATCTTCACCCCCCCTCAGTGGGAAGAAAATGACGTCGAGTCGTCGGCATCATCTGAAGGTGAAAACCAAACCTGTTTTAAACTTTTCTTTTTCAGGTTCTGTTTGAGGTTGAAAACTAAAAGTTCAAACCTTTCTAACCTCCTGCAGAGCCTGATGCTTCAGATCGCTGCCAACTGGCTGGAGCAGGAGAAGAAGGACATCGCCTCAGCGAAGGAAGCCTACATGGCTGAGAACTGCCCCACCCCCAACCTGAGCGGAGATCAGGCCGCTCTCCTGGTGAGACGATGCTGCTGGAGCGGAATGCTTGAAGCTAAATGTCTCACAGCTCCAGGCAGCTGAGGGGTATTTGTGTCTCCTCAGGAACTCTGCAAGAAAATTCACGCCGCCCTTGACAAGATCGACGAGTCGCGCTATGACATCGTGGCTAAAGTTCAGAAAGCTGAAACTGAAGTAGGGACGGAGGAACTGATCAGGATCCCTGATGAGGGCTAAAGTGAAGAGCTACCTGTGTTTGTGTAAGGTGGAGGACCTGAAGCTGAAGGTGGTGGAGCTGGCCGGCGTCAAGAAGCCCGCCCTGAAGAAGGTGCGCATGTCCGCCGACGCCATGCTGCATGCGCTGCTGGGAGGCAAACACAAGGTGACCATGGACCTGAGAGCCAACCTGAAGCAGGTCAAGAAGGAGACCAAAGAGGAGGTGAGCCTGTTGTCACGGTAACCACACCCCCACACACCCGCTTGTCCCATGGTCCATATTTTCTACTCGATACCATGAGTCACGTTTGAGTTTGACGATGGACCTTTGTCATTTGTTGAGAGAAACATGTGAAGAAATGAAGGACAATGTTGCTGTGTGTAGTCGACAGAGGCCGTTGGTGACTGGCGGAAGAACGTTGAAGATAAGGCAGACAGGAAGAAGATGTTTGAGACGTCCTAAACGTGCCTGCAGGCGGGGACCAGGTCCTTCTTCTGAGGTCCAGTGACTAAACCAGTCTCCAGTTCTAACCCTTTTTACTTCAAATAGTTTCACCAAAACCACAAAATGAGTCTTCAGAAATCATTCGACATGTTACCGATTCCGTGAAGTCATTTCAAATAAATTTTATCGAACCAAATAGAATTTGTCTCTTACGTTGTTGTTTTTGTACCTAAATTAAAGACTGCATTGTAACAGGCAGATAGTTTATTTAACATCCCCTCGTTACCGTGGTTTCAATATTATCATTTACCATATTCCTGAAATGAATTCTGAACTGAACTGAAAAACATAGAAAAGGCAACCAAAGAAAGGCCCTTCCCCGTGTAGCCCTGGGCCTGGCTGCACCGAGGATGAAGGCTCCGGGAGCCAGTCTGGCTTCTCGGGGGGTATTTCAGGAGCTCGCCGGCTCATTGGTCTAGCCTGAAGGCGCTTCCATAAAGAGAATGTGGAGATTTTGCTGAGACGTGACGTGTCCATATATATACCCTGATCGAGTTTGGGCCGTCTGCGGCTTCATGCTCATCTTCTACCACGAGTCTTCTCCTCCTCTTCCTTTTCTTCTCTGGTGAGAAATCCTTCCATTTCTTCCTGTTGTCTCTTTCAGGATCACCTTTCCAAACTTTAGATCTGCTGCTCTGAATTGTTCTTTGACATCTGACCTGCTCTGAAACTCTAAACCACAACATTTGACCTTTGCATTTCCTCAGCTGAATTTATAACCAACCAAAAATCTGACGCTTCACATGAACAGTCCTAAATCAAAACCAGTGGGCTTAACAATAAAAACAACAAATTTAATCTTAATTAATTTCTTAGGCAGAGTTCAATTTTGATTAAATAATAAAGTTGTTTACTTTTCCCTTCATTTAACAGGAATAAAATAAGATTAAACTTTACTTCTTGTTATTGTGGCAAAAATATGCTGCATCTTCTAAAATATATTTCTGACTATAATAAATAATGAGGCATAACAGTATTTACCTGTGAAAGGATACATCTGTAACATCATGTCCCTCAATCAAACACTTAAATGCATTTGTTTTTTTACTATTATTGAAGTATTCAGTCTTTAAAAGTCACTCCAGAATTGGTGGTCTTTATTTAATCTGCTCATAAAACAGATACAGGACACGCGATCTCAGCGGTCCCAGTTTAGTTTAGTTGACGACGCAGCTTTCCAGCTGTGGCCTCAGATCATGTTACCATGCGCCTGCATGGAGCTGATCTCAGAGCAGTTCTGGGCTCCAAATGTTCCTCCCTGACAGCATATTTATCTTTCAGGCGGTGAAAGGTGAAAAACGCAGACATGTCCCAGTGAGTACCTCTGCTACCATCTGATCCTCATTTAGAGGAAACCAAGGGTTAAATTCAATCATGAACAAATGTTCATTTCTGTTATTTGTTGTAAGAAATTGCTGTCTAATGTCTCCTAAAGTAAAGGTTTGTTATCTGATCAACTGTTGTTTGACTTAAAACAGGAAAAAGATGACATCCAGCCGCAAGCATCACCTGAAGGTACAGCTGCACACATCTGCAAGAGCACAACACCGTTAAAACCTTGTTAAATCTGTCATTCCATTTCCTGAATGTGTGTTGTGACCCGGCTGCGTGGTGCAGAGTGTGATCCTGCAGATTGCTCAGACCTGGCTTGAACAGGAGAAGAAGGATAACGAAAAAGCTAAAGAGGACTACCTGGCCGAGCACTGTCCCGCTCCAGACCTGAGCGGAGACCAAGCTGCCCTGATGGTGAGCACTGCCTCTAGAACCTCCAGACAGCCTCCGCTTTGAGTCATTCTGAGGTAGTCAAAGGTTCCAGTTCCAGCAGGTGTCGTCTGCAGAGCGTCAAATCCAGAGTCTGTCTCATGAGCTGGATTTAAACCAGTTTAGCCAGTTCCACAAACTGGAGCTAATGAAGACTACTACCACTTCAGTGTTCTGCTTTACATCCATGAAATGTGTTCTTGTTGGCAGGACACTTGCAGGAAACTTCACGCTCTCATTGACAAAATCGATGAGGAACGGTACGATGCCGTGGCCAAAGTCGCTAAGGCCGAAAAAGAGGTGAACTTCACACATCTCCACACCGGATCTCCTAAAGATGTCAAATTAATGCGCAGTAACTCCTGTTGAAACCTCTCTGCTAGGTCGATGACCTGAAGATCAAAGTTGTAGACCTGGCTGGTGTGAAGAAGCCCGCCCTGAAGAAAGTACGCATGTCCGCCGACGCCATGCTGAAGGCTCTGCTGGGCTCCAAACACACGGTGAACATGGACTTGAGGTCCAACCTGAAGCAGGTCAAGAAGGAGGTGAAGGAGGAGGTGAGTTTATTCTTGTTCTACTTTCCTCTGAGCAGTCGGGACCTCTACCAGAGGCCTGGGGGCTTCAGAGTGTTCTGAGAGAAACTCTGGACAGAGGAAGGGTGGCTGCAGCAGACCAGGTACCTTACCTGGGACCTTACCTCGGAATTTACCTGGCACCTTATCTGGGACTTTATCTGGGTTTTTATCTGGGACTTTATCTGGGAATGTGTCTCAATGGAGGAGGCCCCAACGTTCAGTCGGAGCAGTGGCGGGTGGCGCCTGCCAGATGTGGTTATGGATGGAGCTGGGGGGTTCCTGGTAGAGGGGTGGGGGGGGACATGACACAGCATTGTTGTAAACTGGAGCCGACAGTGGTGTTCCGACGTCATTAAGTAGCGGACATGAACATTTGAAGACTGAAGTCCAACAAGCAGACCCTCTGCAGACATTGGGCTTCAGGCTGTTGGTGGCTGTGAGGTCTGCTGAAACAACTGTCCACCCATGGGCTGTGTTCTCCGCTGTGGTTTACAAGAGTGGAACAATATTCCTGTGTTGCTGACAATTGAAGGATAATCTTTTGTGAAGTTGCTGTTTCAAGTGTGGAAAAGAATCTAACACTAGTCCAACACTAACATGGTTTAAGCTCAGCTCAACAGTGAGCAACAAAGATCAGAATACAAGATGTTTTTTCTACTCTGCAGCCAACAGAAGCCGTGGGCGACTGGAGAAAGAACATTGAGGACAAGGCCGACAGGAAGAAAATGTTCGAGACTTCCTAAACACCTCTCCTTGTCTTTGTACAACTCACTGTTTGACACCATTCAGCTGCTTTGTGTTTGAATGAATTATTTTGTTTTCTGTCAGCAGAGTTATGACTCATAAAATGCAGAACATCCAAAACCATGCTTTCAAAATCTGAACAAATATCACAATAAAAACAAAATATGGAAGAAAAATCTGTTTTTAATTGGGTTTGATTTTTTTCTTTTTATTTATTTTTGGTGTATTGGTTTTTGTCTCCTGATTGGTTCATGGCTGCATGTCTGTACCACGCTTAATTTAAGTCTTAATTTAAGAAATGAGTGATGTGTTCTTTGTAAAACACTGTCATGAGACAGTCGGACACAAAACAGCTGCGAGCTCGTCAGCAGTTCAGAAACCTGCTCAGGTAATTCAGAGACTCCACCTTTATGCTGCCAGTAAGCATGTGACCTGAGACCATACCAGAAAACTAAAATGATCCTCAGACTGATGCTTCTTCAAGGTCAGGTAATCATCCTGGTGCAGACAAGTTGTAACTCCGTTTACTGAGTGGTGTCTGTTACAGTCACGACTATCTATCCAGACCACACTTGGACAAGGTCTCGACCAAATCCAGTTCCAGACCAGATGACAGATATGGGTCCATAAACTTGTTTACCTTTCTTGTCATTTCAATAAGATACTGTAAGAATCCTTTTCAATACAATGATGCTGCATCATCTCAGTCAGAAATTTGACTTGTTTTTGTATGAGAAGGTTTGCACTGATGGAAGCTCTGCTTCCACCAGGTGGATAAGGTTCAGTTTGGTGGAGCTCACCCTATTAAATTTTTCAGCCGTCATACAAAAAATTCAACAGATTTCAAGGAAAAATGTGTTACATGTTGTAATATTGTGTAACATGTACCATGTTACATCAAATTCCATGTGTTATATCCACATGTTTGATATGTTGTTCAAGGCATATCTTCCTCTCCCAAAACCTGTACATAGGTGGCGTTCTAGGGCCATTTTTTTAATGATGTTGTAGTGGTGTACCATTATAGTGTTGTTCTCTTGTAATGGTTTTGTTTTGTTGTGGTGTAGCATTATAGTTTTGTGGTGTAGGATTGTGGTGTAGTGTAATGGTGTTGTAGTATTGTTCTGTTGTAGTGGTGTAGTTTTATTGTGTTTTAGTGTTGTAGTTGTGTTGTAATACTGTTGTAGAGTTATTGTGTGGTGGTGTCATGTAGTTTTGTGGTAGTCACAATGCTGTTGTGTTGTAGTGTTGTGTGTTTGGAGTGTAGTATTGTGTAGTGGTGTGGTGTTGTGTTGTGGCATTGTCATGTAGTGGTGTTGTATTGTAACATTGTCATGAAGTCATGTTGTAGAGTTTTTGTTGTGTTGTAGTGGTGTAACAGCATTGTTGTGTTGTAATGTAGTGTGTTGCAGTGGTGTAGTGTTCTGTTGTAGTTCTGTAGTTTTGTTATGTTGTAGGGTTGTGGTGGTGTACTGTTGTGGTGTTGTAGTTGTGTTGTTTTGTTGTGTTGTAGTGGTGTATCAATGTACTGTTGTGGTTTAGCGTTGTTGTGTTGTAGTGTGGTGGTGTAGCGATATAGTGTGTTGTAGCATTGTTGTGTTGTATTGTAGTGGTGTTGCGTTGTTGTGGTGTACAATGTAGTGTTGTGACATAGCGTTGTTGTCGTGTAGTGGTGTTGTTTTGTTGCATTGTAGTGGTGTAGCATTGTAGTGTTGTAGTGTAGTGGTGTTGTTTTGTTGTGTTGTAGTGGTGAAGCGATGTAGTGTTGTAGTGTAGTATAGTGGTGTTTTGTTGAGGTGTTGTGGTGTAGCACTGTTGTGTTGTAGTGTAGTGGTGTGATTGTATTGTTGTAGTGGTGTTGTAGGGGTGTTTTGTTGCACTGTAGTGGTGTAGCATTGTTGTATTGTAGTGTAGTGGTGTTGTACTGGTGTTGTTTTTGTTATGTTGTAGTGGTGGAGTGCTGTAGTGCTGTAATGTAGCATTGTTGTGTTGTGTTGTAGAGGTGTAGCAATGTAGTGTTGTAGTGTAGTGGTGTTGTTTTGTTGTGTTGTAGTGGTGTAGCATTGCAGGGTGTACAGACAGGGTGGTTCTGGTTAAACTGACGGTGTTGATGGAGTCCAACAGAACCAACACTACAGGCTGTTCGGTATCACCAGTGGCAACAAGATCGGTGTGAACCGTCAGCAGTCCCAAACGACCAGTTTGAGACCAGAGCAGAAGTTACTGAATGAAAATGATTAAAAACAAATTTTCTACAGTTCTTAATAAAACTGGTGGGAAACATCTGAAATAACAAAACTGAAGGTATAACCTGAGGTTTTAGAAGAACAAAGAAAGAAAGAAGAAAACATTTGAGTCAAAAAACTGAATCTGAATTCAGATTTTTGATTCCTGATTCCTGATTGATATCTGATTCCTACACCGTTCTGTTATCAGAATGGTGTAGGAATGATCAGATCATAAAATTATATTGTGAGACAATAAACAAGCTCTGCTTGGTCTTGTTGGGACAGATTAAAATTTAAGGGTTGGAGGGTTGTGTGTGTGTGTGTGTGTGTGTGTGTGTGTGTGTGTGTGTGTGTGTGTGTGTGTGTGTGTGTGTGTAAGTGTGTGTGTGTGTGTGTGTGTGTGTGTGTGTGTGTGTGTGTGTGTGTGTGTGTGTGTGCACGCGCGTGTGTGTGTGTGTGCTGGAAAGTGTCATCTTTCATTCCCCCTCATGGAAGATCACATGACCTGCAGAACAGAGAAAAGCAGCAAAGAAAGAAATGTTGGCCCCCGCTGCTCTGAGCTTTTCAATGAAAACCACATGTAGGACACAGAGGGGGGGTCTTTGTGTGTGTGTGTGTGTGTGTGTGTGTGTGTGTGTGTGTGTGTGTGTGTGTGTGTGTGTGTGTGTGTGGAAAGCCTCTGACATCACGACATATAATTTCAGACGGAGCTTCAGCGCTGCTACAGAAAGCTTCAGCGTGGACAAGGAAACTGAACAGAGGAACGTTCAGAGCAGCTGTTTCTACCAAGAAGAGAGGAAGAGAAGAAGAACAGAGAGAGAGAAAGAGAAGGAAAAAGGAGGGTACCATGTCTAACACTGTGATGAGGAGGAACTCCAGCAAACACGGTTTACAGAACCTGATGAGGTACGTTTGTTTCACAGAAAAAGAAAAGTAATATTTCAGCACACATACACAGACACAGACACACACACAAAACAAACACTTTTCTGACATGTAAACTTTAGGAGCTGAATTGGGAGCTGTGGGATAACTGGTGGTGGTTTCTCATGTCGATTAAAGACAATGGAAACACTTTGAGTATTTCATGTCAAACGTGGACTCCTCACCTCAGCAGTGGTGTGACCTGTGTCAAAGGTCAAAGGTGGCCAGGATTTTTCTCGTGCTTTAGTTTAAATGCTGTGGGAGAGAACAGGGAGGTTGGGGGTCAGTTTTAGGGTTCTAAATGTTGTCATGAAGTGAAACAACATTCTTTAAAGGTGTTAAAAACTGCTGTTATTACGTCCTGACTCTGACCAGGACGGAACTTTTAAATGTGTCATACAGATTGTTTGTGTTGTCGGTCACTTTTCTACGTATGTGCTGTTTGAATAGGAAGCTAAGGTTAGCAGAGGGTTCACTCAGTTATCGCAGAATCTTTATTTATTATTCATTTGGGTTTTCAAAAGATTCTGGACTTCCAGGATTCTGGACTATTCCTGTTTAACTTTTCCAGGGCATCAGCGAGTGTTTTCTTTGTTGTCACGTCCGTGTAGAAGCATAAATGTGAGTGATGATCAGATCACAGGTCGGGTTGTGTTTGCAGCAGATAACAGCTGGAGGAGGAATCTCAATGGTATCCAGTCCACTCAGCAGATGGCACCAGTCTGGCTGACAGCAGGAAGTGATGTCACTCCACAAACCAACTGCTGAGCTGTTTAATATCCATCATCAGACACCATGAATCAGTCTGCATTTTTATGGGTTGATTCAGCAGCGCACTTGGACTCACCACCAGAAATATTTTCAGTGTGACCTTCACAGTCACCTTTAACCCTAGAAACAGCTGTTGGTATCTCATTCCAAAAATGCTTTTGTTGGACACTCCTCACAGCATCTGATGCATCAGATTGGTGTGAAATATTATTTACGTGGATTATTTTCACCACACACACGTGCGCGCACACACACACACACATCTATTTGCCCCAAAGTGTGAATAAAAGTCATTATATTTCCTCAGATTTCTCAGGATGATGGTAGAGCTCGTAGGTAGAACATGTGCTGTTCTCTTGTGGCTGCGAGAGCAGGCAACACATGAAACCGAAATATTAAAAAAGCTACCAAATTTAAGAACTACCTATGAGGGGTTTGAGAGTGGAACACACAGTCAGACAGACAGACAGTAAGGCAGACAGTCAGAGAGACAGTCAGTCAGTCAGACAGACAGACAGATAGTCAGACAGACAGACAGTCAGTCAGACAATCAGTCAGACAGTCAGACAGTCAGACAGACAGACAGACAGTGGGACAGTTGGACAGTCAGACAGTCAGACAGACAGACAGACAGTCAGACAGACGGTCCTTGCATTAATAGATGGATTGTACACTACAGTTTTCTTCAGATTATTCAGATTCTTAAATTGCGTCATCAAAGGCTTCAGAACTGAATCACACGAGTGTCTGAACATGTTCCAGCACATCGCTGACTTCACCTCACAAACACGACCCCATCATCCCGTCTGTCTGCTGGAGTCTGGCAGACGGAAGGAACCCTGAGATTAGGGTGTCATCCCACCATCAGTCAGCCTGAGCTCACACACATACACACACACACACACACACACACACACACACTGTGCTGGGACAAAGGGATGGACTGGTTAGACAGACGACACCCCACACAGATTACGCCTCAAAAACAAGCCCCTCCCACATGTGACCCACATTCAGCTGGATAAATCTGCCTCAGCACCCATCTGGTCGGTTCATCATCTGGTTGGTTCATCACCTGCTTTCAAACTTCTTCTCACCTGTTATTCTGGTGCCTTGAGGCTCGGCTAATGGTAGCCACCACCTTTAGGGTATCCCTCATCTATCACAAAGATCCAGAAAGTGATCGTTGAGGAGTTGGTTGAGCATTCTCCAGGATGTGTCATCTACATTAGGCTACACCGTCACCAACCCTCTCCATCTCTTCCACCAGCTCTCCTCCCATCACATCACTTGGCTGTCTCATCAGAAAAGTTTCCTCAATCACTGGCCCTTAACAGCATGTCCATACTGGTCAAAGCACTGGTCAAGCACAAGTCGTTTGGAACAATACTACATATTGTTCCAAACGACTTTATACAATCTAGGTGTATGTTAGATACGATGACCATCCCTCATGTTCCATGAATAGAGGGATGGGTTCTCAACAGCCAGAATCAGCTGTACAGATGACTAAAAACTGTTGTTTCCATGATGATAAGAACAGTAAAATAGCACAGTGCAGTGTCTTTGTGACAGCTGACAGTACATGTCCTCTCTCCTGTAGGCTAATGGCTCAGAGGAGCATTGAGGATGCAGAGGAGGTGGAAAGGGAGCGGCGACAGCGAGCTCGGGAAGCTTCGCGGATGAATGGTTGCTCCACAACTGGAGAGTTCTTAGCAGAGAATGGAACACCAGCTAAAGACAACAGGTACATCTGGTATTATAAATGGATAGTATATTAATGCTGTAGGAATCAATCAATTCCCTCACCGCTGAAGCTCAGGAACCACCAACATTCCTCTCCATGTTCAACACTGGAAGAAGAAGAAGTCTTCTAGACTGAAATAAACCTTTCAGCTGAAAACCACATGAAGACATGCACAACCATCAATAACCAATCAGGCCCGACTACAGGAAAGAAGAATTTACAACACATTTAGGACACAGAAAGCAGGATGAACATATGGATCATATTGAACATGCAAAGAATAGAGGACAATGAGAAGAGACAGCACATGTACAACGGCAGCATCGGAACAGTCAGACACTTGGAGGAAGACATCTTTGAGGGACTGAACTTAAATACAGTTAGCCAGAAGTGTAGTATAGATGAGCAGTAGATAGATACTATACTACAATGTAGAGTATAAGATTATATAACACAGTAGCTTCATTTATGGTTGAAGCCCATTTGCTTTGATCTTTGACATCAAAGGTCAAGCTACTCCTGAATCCAGAATATCACCATAATGCAATCACCTGTTCCTCGGCCTGTTATCAACATCAAATTTATCAACATTTGATCAAAATCTGTTCAGAAGTTTTTGAGTTCCTTTGCTAAGAACCAATCAAATGCTGGTCACATGACCTCTCTGGTGGAGAACAGCTTCAGTCTACTCATCCATTTAGTTATCAGTCCACATGATGCTCTTGTTGTCCAGCTGTAGACACAGTTGTGATCTTCTGTGGAGGTGGAGCATCACTCTGAGATGATCCCTCATCTCTCGCAGATGTTTCCTGACCCAGTTTGAGGGTCTAATGAGTCACAACATGTGATTTGATCCTCTTTGAAACTTTGACACCTCTTGGTGAAGCTCACCTCTGGTCTGCAGGTACGACGGAGACTGGAAACCAAGCAACTTCCCAAATTTGGAGGAGGATGAAGGTTTTGGAGACTGGACCCACCGGAGGAAACAGCAGCTGCAGAACGTCCAGCAGGGAGGCCAGGACGTGGATGAGAAGGTGACCAGGACCACAGAAACCACAGAGTCTCTGCTGGCCTCCAGCACCTCCTCCACCTGCCCACAGAGGCCCAGGAAGGGGGAGGAGAAGAGGAGCGAGGGGGAGGCAGGCAGGAGAGGGGAGGGGGTGAGCCGCAGCACAGAGCAGGGTCAGAGGTCACAGGTGAGACACTCTCTTCAAAGATACACTTTCAGGAGACAAATTCAGACACACACATTCAGGGGACACATTCAGACACACATATTTAGGGGACACATTCAGGGACACATTCAGACACACATATTTAGGGGACACATTCAGGGATCGGTGCACCGTCTGCAGTAATGCGGACTCTGCACTGATCTGTTTTGGTGAAGAGAGAGCTGAGCCGAAAGGCGAAACTCTCGATTTACCGGTCGATCTTCGTTCCTACCCTCACTGATGGTCATGAGCTTTGGGTCATGACCAAAAGAACAAGATCGCGGGTACAAGCGGCGGAAATGAGCTTCCTTCGCAGGGTGGCTGGGCTCTCCCTTAGAGATAGGGTGAGAAGCTCTGCCATCCGGGAGGAGCTCGGAGTAGAGCCGCTACTCCTCCACGTCGAGAGGAGCCAGATGAGGTGGCTCGGGTATCTAGTTAGGATGCCTCCCGGGCGCCTCCCTGGTGAGGTGTTCAGGGCACGTCCCACCGGTAGGAGACCCCCGGGAAGACCCAGGACACGCTGGAGAGACTATGTCTCTCGGCTGGCCTGGGAACGCCTGGGGATCCCCCGGAGGAGCTGGACGAAGTAGCTGGGGAGGGGGAAGTCTGGGCTTCCCTGCTGAGGCTGCTGCCCCCGCAACCTGACCTCGGATAAGCGGGAGAAGATGGATGGATGGATGGATGGATGGCATTCAGGGACACATTCAGACACACACATTCAGGGGACACATTCAGACACACACATTCAGACACACACATTCAGGTGTGTGTCTGAATGTGTGTGATTTCTTGTGTGTGCATGTGTGGATGTGTGTGTGTGTATGTGTGTATGTGTGCGTGCGTGTGCGTGTGTGTGTGCAGAAGAGAATAGAAGCCAAGAGGACCGATGCTGACACATGGAGCAGGGAGGGAACATCACAAATGAAGACCTCCAGGTGTGTGTGTGTGTGTGTGTGTGTGTGTGTGTGTGTGTGTGTGTGTGTGTTCATTTGTGGATGTGGATGAGTGTGTGCCTGTGCATTTGTGGATGTGGATGTGTGTGTGTGTGTGTGCATTTGTGGATATGGATGTGTGTGTGTGTGTGTGTGTGTGTGTGTGTGTGTGTGTGTGTGTGTGTGTGTGTGGTGACAGTAACCAGTCCTGGTCAGCCTCTTCATGGGTCTTCACTGCTTCAGGGCCACTGAGGAGGACACAGCCTCCACGTTGGAGCCAAAGGAGGGTGAGGCGAAGATCCATCGAGAGCTGCAGGGGGAGCGTGAGCAGGAGGTGGAGGAGCTGAAGACGAAGCAGCATCAAGTATGGGAGGAAGAGGAGGGTCAGGGGGATGAAGAGGTGCAGCGTCAGGTGGGCAAAGAGGACGTGTTGAGAGGGTTTGAGGAGCTCCAGGTCAGAATTCACAGTGGTCTGACACACAAACACTCTTGTCTGACTGTCAGGAGGACCTGAGGCAGCCAGAGACGGAGAGGAGGACCAGTGTGAACCTGTCCAGCAGGAATCATCAGCCCTTTGGTCCACAGACACCCACACACAATGTGAACAGAGAAAACTGAGCTCACATCAACCAAGGCAGTGACCTTTAAATCTTCCTGAGTTTGCCATGAAATTACGTGAGATGTTCTCCTCATTTCAGATCACAGACAAAACTGAATCTTTGAACCATTCTCTGAAGAAAAGGTAAGAAATGCTCTTCCTCATCCACACTCAGCTGAGCTTTGAGCCAGTCAGGTTCAACTAACCAGCACATGCATTCTGGAATGTCCTCACAATGATAGAAGTGCAAGTGTGTGTGTGTGTGTGTGTGAGGGTGTGTGTGTGTGTGTGTATGATGAGTTCTTTTTTGTGTTTTTGTTCAAATCAGTAACAGCGTTAAGAAGACGACGACGCTCATCCTCGTGCCAAAGATTGATGATAAGATGGAACAATACACTCATGCTGTGGAGGTCAACACACTCACTGTCTGTCTGTCTGTCTGTCTATCTGACTCTCTGTCATGAATATATTTTATACTTTTATCAAATATTCCCAAATTTGCATTGAATTTTACAGATTTTTCTAAAGTTAGAGTAGATTTCTAAATCATCACTTTGGTGTTTTAAACCAGTTTGAGCTCTTTTTCAGATGGTGATGAGAATCATTGTGACTAATCCTGGGTCTTATTCACCATCCAGAACTCGCAGGATCTGAGGTCAGTGAAGGCACCGCTGAGGGACCTGTGTAGCTCCGCTGAGGTTGTCGCCAGCAGGAAAAACCTGTTTGAGGTCGGAGATGTGTGGAACCAGAATTCCAGCAAGGTTGTTACCTGTAAGGTGAGAAAAGACACAAAAACCTTTCATATCAAATCAATCAGGTTAGAAAAAACTTGATTGATGCTTAATAAGGTGGAAGGTTGGGGGGGGTAGAGAGAGAGAGAGAGAAAGAGAGAGAGAGAGACACCACAGAGACATCAGTAAACCATCAGGAAGGGAGAAGTCCATGTGCTGTTGGACCACCACACAGATTTGAGCAGCACGTCATATATTTACAATCAAGGTTGATTTTATGAAGAAAATATGAAGCAGGAGGTTTGTTTGGATTTGAATGGATCTATTTCAGACTCTTCTCCTGTGGTTATTTGATCAAGGATACTGATGGTTTGAAAGTGGGCGTGGCTGAACTGATCACTCAGTGGGTAAAGGGCCAATCAGAGGGCAGCAGCCAGTCATCCTGCAGAGTGACAGTGAGTCACACCACACACACACACACACACACACACACACACACACATTTATATAAGCTTACCATCAGCCAAAAACACCACAAACACCAGGCTTTTTAGTTGCTGGGAATGACGGTTGAAAGGAGTCCATCGTGGAGCTGTCAGAGACATCCGTCTTCCTCCAGGGAAGTCTTCCTCCACGTCACACCAGACAGGATGTTTCATCCTGACTAAAACAGACAGCAGGTTGGGTTAAATATGAGAGTTTGGATTAGAGTCAAGGGCAAATTTATTTAAAAATCACATTTTAAAATCAATTCAATTCAGATTAATTCAACTTTTCCCACAAAGCAAACAACCATAGCAGCTAATCATTTCGTCTTTGCACTGATTATTGATTGGTTATCAGGATGTGAAACCTGGAGATGTGATGCAGAAAAAAAACCTGTGGGAGGAGATCAGAGACTCGTCCAAACAGACGGGCAAGGTGAAAATGTTTCCCTGCTTGGTTTCGTGTTTCAACGTATTCTTAATTTTCCATCATTGAAAGCTTCTGCATCAAAACCAAAGGTCAGTTTTTATTCTTCAGGCCTCAGCAGCTTCTAAAAAGTACAAATTTGTTGTCACTGGTCACGGCAAGTATGAGAAGATGGCGGTGGAAGATGACCTGACAAAATCTGGTGAGTTTCTTTACAGGAACTTAAAGAAAACCATAACGTTAATGAAACAACTTTTGTCAAGTTTTATCTTTTATTATTGCTAGACTGGGTTTTTTGTATCATCTTTTTAGATTTTTTTTTTTGCGGTAAAATCTACAAATATTTAAAAGAAATGTAGAAAGATTTGTTAAACCAGCTTAAAGTATTTTGTTTCTTAATTCTTTTTTATTTTTATTATTATAAAAACATCACATGTATCAACTAATAATACATTTAAAGCACATTAGGATATTTCAGGATCTCATCTGAAGGATGAATGGAACATTTTTTTTAATTTTACTTGTTTAAATGGTTTGAGGTTTTGATGTGCTGTACTGGAACCAGTCACCGGGACAAATGTCTCAAAATAATTGTTCCTTGAATAACTCTTCTATGACATAAAGACTTTTATGACGCTCCCGATGGTGACGTCATCCCTGTAAATAGTTTAGGAATTTATGAGCGTCTCTCATTTATTTTGGTTTCATATTTTTCCTCATCAGATGAATATTTAAACTACTTTCTAACCTTTATTGTGAATGTGATGGAAAGAACAAATGAGAAGCTCTGAAACTACAGAAAACATGAATGCTTTAATTTGATAGCAGGTCTGAATGACTTTAAGACATTTATTCTGAGGATCCTCAAACATTTAACATCACACAAACAAAGCTGAATCAGTTTAACTTTAAACCTCTCACAGCACAAATCACTTTTCCACACTGAACTTCCAGACCTGCACATGAATTCTGAACATTGTTGTTCCTTTTTAGCATAGTTCCACATGTGTCGCGCCACCTTAAGGAGCTGCAAAGCCCCGCGCTGTTCTGTTAAAGTCTTTTGGTTCCTCATCTCTGCCTTTGCGTCCAATCAGACCCATTTCAAAAACAGTTGAAATTTTTGTCACTGGCCTCGATGCTGCTTCTTTAAGCTTTTTTGCATCAAACTTTGGGCTAAAAAGCAGCACAGGAAGTTTGTACACAAAGGATGGTATCTCCTTCATCTCCTCCTTCGTCTCCTCCTGTTTCTCCTGTTTTTGCTCCTTTTCACTTTGGTTTAACTCAATCTGGTGCATGATGTTCTCTTTAGTTGCAAACATCTGGAACAGGACAGCATCCCACATCTTGGTTGCCTTGGCAACATCACTTGTTTCCTGAACATCAACTTTGTTAACAGGGGTCCCACCTGTGTTCACCTGTCCACCCGCAGCCGGCTCGGTAGCCTGTGCCTGGGAGTCTGTCTCTGGAAATTTGGGCTCCTCCTGCTCCACCACCATGTGCTTCTTGAGTCGGGACCATCCGCTGACTTTAGATTTGATGCTCTTTGATTTCTGAATGAGCTTTGGAGGAGGTTCCTTCATGCTTTGATCTTCCGGGGTGGACTTACTCACCACAGCAGACTCCTTACTCTCAATCCCCGACAGTGTAGCAGCGGCTGTATTTACGCACAAAGCAGGGGCCACACTTGCTTTGGGCTGTTCACACGTAGTCTTTTCCAGAACTGGTTGTTTTGTCTCCTCGTGACTCTTCAGAGGAACTCTATGATCATTGCTCTGTGCCAGAGAATGTTTGATATCAGCTGATTGCATCTTTGCTTTGGTGACTTTTGGAGGTGATGCTTCTACTTGAATGGGAGGTTCCTCACTCTGAGCTGGAGGTCGTGCTGCTTCGTGGACCAGTGTTTTTTCTTTTGTGGATGCTGCTTGTGCCACTTTAGTGGATCTTCCTGAGCTCTCTTGTGTGATCACAATGGTAGGAACCAACTGCTCGGCCACAACTGTCTCCTCTTGCATCGTTCCCACAGACTGCTCCACCATTAGTGGTTTTTCAGTTTCTTTTGGTTCTTCTCTTGTAATTTGGATTTCATCTTCCAATTCTGCCTGAGAGGTGGAGAAACCAAATGCTGGAAAGTACATTTTAATGCCTCCATGAGCGGCATACTCTGCAGGAGTCAATCCACGGTAGCCAGACTTTGATTTTTGAGTAGTTTCTGTTGGAGTTTTAGGTCTCTGAAAGGCTAGAGGTGATACACCAGAAGAAGATGTCCCATATGTTGGTGTCTTTGGTCTTTTATACCCTGGTGATGTGGTCAAAAGTCTCGTTGCCTCAGATGTTGGAGTCTTGGGCCTGAGGCCACCATGAGAAGTTGCCTGTAGTGTTGTTGGCTCAGGTGTAGAACTTTGAGACCTAGAGAGCTTTTGAGAATCTGCTGGTGTAGTCAGCTTCACAGCTCTGGTCAGATCAGGCTCTGATTGGTGAAGACTTTGATGGACAGCTTTAGCTACAGGTGTCATCTCTGTATTAATGTTCACATTTAGTTCTGCTTCACTGGACTTGAGCTCAGTTTGAGGAACGCTGTGAGATGTTTTTGGTCTCTCCACTTCTACTGTGACTGGTGAAACCGCAAATAGTAGAGGGTTGGCTCTTGAGACTTCAAATATAGGTGTTACAGCACGAGTTATATGTTTAGCTGGAGTTTTAGGTCTTTCCGTTCGAAACACTTGGACTTCACAGCTCGGTGTTTTACGTTCAATGGGTGGAGTGTCTCTTTTAATGCGAGCAGGACTTTTGTCTCTTGTTTCTGTTGCACCACTTTTCCTTTCAAAAGAAGGCATTTTTTGAGGATCATGTCCCAGTAAAAGAGACTCCTGTTTGGCTTCTGTTGGGGTTTTACTTGGAGTTACAGTGCCGATAGCTGTTAGTCCAGTGGAGTCGTACACTGGGGGCACCTTCGAAGTCTCGTAGTAGGACGTGCTTGCTGTGTACATTCGGATTTGAGGAACATCAAACATTGGTTTGGGGGATCGTGATGGTTCTGTTGCTTTGAAGGTCGGACGTGGACTTCTTGGTTTGACCAGTGGTGTCAGCACGGTAAGAGGACGGGTCAGAGATTTTGCCCCCATGGCTGGAGAAGTGGTCAGGATAGCATGTTTTGGCTGTGCTGAGCTGACATCGAGATCAATGTTGGCAGCAGACATGAGGCTATAAACATGAACATCAACACGGGCCCTTTTCACCTCAACATCTTGTGCTGTTGTTGCAGACGACTCTGGTGCAAATGTTCCAGATGTGTCCAACTGTGGTCCCAGGTCTGTAGAAGCTGACAATGGCATCGTCCCCATTTGAGGGGAGAACCTCTTGGTTCTGTCAAAAGCAGCACGCCGTGGGTAAGGTGAAGCCACATGTTGGTACAGCGGTCTGACAGTGATCCGTGGTGCTTGTGGGGGGCCGTAGAGCCTGAATGGTGTTTCTGGAGTTTTGGGAGGTGTGGAGTGGTCACTGTGCTCAAGGTCAGGGCTCGCTTCATCCACAGGAGAAAGGCTGGAGCGGAAATGTGTGGCAGGCTGTGATCCCTGAGCAGAGGCCTTTTTCTTGGCATTTCTCTTGAGGAGTTTCTGAAGCCTCACATTGTCCTTTCCAGGCTTGGGTAGCAGGGGTGGTGGGTACTGCTGGGAAAAGAGGCCCAACTGGGTGACAGCACTGTGAACAAGAGCCATGAGTGCATCTGCAGGCAAAAGAGGAGGACAAGATGTGAAAGATTCTCTTTTCTACAATTATATCAGGAATGAAGTCCAGTCTGAAATATCTGTTCTCCTTCCTAAAACTCTCTAACTTCTACCATCTGAGCCCTAACTCCTAATCCCAGTCCCCTAATCCATCACACAGAGCTTCACATCTGACTTCACTGCGCAGCATAATTTCTATGGAAATAATTATGTTTTGAAAGATACAACCTCCAAAACATTTATGACTTTTAAAGCTCCTCCTCCTCCTAAATATGGAATATTAATGTTCATTTGCTATTCTTTTGCAGGTTCATGTCATTCGTGAGGAGACTCGTTCATCAACTCAACCAAGGATGTGAAAAGATGCGCAGATTTGGTCCCTAACAAAAGATTCTCTTTCTACGAGCTTTAATATTCTGTTTGTTCAATATTTCATTGAGTCCTTCATGATGCTTGTATGATGACTGTTTCCAGGAAATGTATACACGAGGAAAAATAAATATGTGTGTGTACACACACACACACACACACACACACACACACATATGTTTAACTCAGTTTTCATAAGTTGTGGTCACCTGATCTGATCAATACAGCTGTAACTGTACTTCTGCACATTTACAGGCTGGTTCTGTTTAATACAGAATACAAAGTTGTTCATTTTATAGTTTTTTATTACTATTTTTTACCTTGTATGTACAGCAAACTGATTTACATTGATTAACTTCACTACATCTTTGCTCATTAAATGCTTAAAATAACTTTTGTGAGTTTTATTTCTATTTGTATTGAAATAAATGAAACTCACTCCAGAATTAACAAAGAATAAATGCTCCTCCATAATATCTCTATGATCAAGACCAAACTGTAACGTTGTGTATATATTCATTTAGTAGCCAGATGTTTTGAGCTCCGTGCAGATCTTCAGGAGGTTGTGTCGACAACATGACGTCACTATTGATGAAACGAGAAGCAAAAACCTGCCCCCTCCCCTTCACCAGCTCAAAGACCCACTGCTACCCAGTGACTGGTTGGAGCACATTCTTGTAGGGGTTGACAGTAGTGTGTATATTGCTCAGAGCTTGTGTGGCCAGTAGGGGGCCACAGTGAGGGGAGTTCTTCACCGTTGTCTTCCGACACACACTTCTAACTGACCACTAAAGCGCTGATACAACCTTTAAGTTTGGTGATCTGAGAAAGGTGTGTCGAGCCGCTCTATGGTGATTGGTCCACGCCTGTAGAACTGTGTCAACACGTCAGCTGGAATTCAAACATCTTGTTTCTGGCTTGATGACATCATCACCCCCGACATCGGATAGCTTCTCCGAACGTCAACATTAACACAGAGATACAGATCAATCATGATACTTTTTTAATGTCGTAATTAAAATGTTTTTTGTGATCAATTGATATGTTTCTTTTGTGAGATTATCGATATGGTGTCATCTGTAAACAAATGCTGTTTCAGTGCCCACACTTATCGCGTGTCACCTCAGGAGAAGTAGAGCAGTGGGAACTGATTCGAAGCTGCTCCTATCACAAGCTCGCTCCTCCTTTTATGGCTCTGGTGGTTTTGGTATTCGCAGCGCCTTCAGGGCGGAGTTTAAAAGAGGAAAGGATAATAATAACCTCGTAATGAAAACCCAGCTGCTCCATCATCACCTCCTTAAGTGAACGAATCCACACGAAATGTCATCGATCGAAGTTCCCAGACGATTTGAGGCTTTTGCACACAAACACATGAAATGAAGGAACGTACCAGAATGGCTGCTGCTGATGTAGTGATGCTCCAGGAGGCTCCCTGTCCAACAGGAGACAACATGGATTCATTGGTTTACTCAAATTTACACTCCACAAATGCCTTGAGCTCCTTCAAACCAGGGGGTGACTGCAAAGGTTCCATGTTCAACAGAGCTCCCCACACAACCCCCTTGCCCCAGCACTTTTCCTGGCTCTACTTTCTGTGAAATAAATGCAGAATTTTGGTGTGTTTACCTGCAGACTGCTGCTCAGGGCGCGGCCGGCCGGCTGCTGCCTGTTTCCCAGCCCGGAGTGTCAGAGAGGCAGATTTGTTTCGAGACCCACTCAACCCCCCTTCCTACAAATGCAAGGATCAGAAGCCATGACAGTCCAAAAATAAATCCTGAGTGACAGTGAGGCGAGCGAGGTGAGACGGTGCAAGAGCTGCAGAAACATCCAGATTGAAAGAGTGGAGTCTGAGGGCCACCCAGGGGCCCAAGGGTGGTGTCGTTCCTGCAGATGAGACTCATCACATCTGATCATCTGAGTCTCATTCAAGGATTCCTGAAGGTCAGGAAACAGGTCTGATGTTTTTAGGCTTATAAGTCCACGGCACAACGGGGCTGGTTTGATGGTACAACTCCAGCAGGTCAGCTGTGTATGTAGCCTATGTAGGTTGTTGGTTCCATTCCAACACACCTTCATGCCCATGAGAAGCAAACGTAGGCTGTGAAGCTGGCCGTGGGCTGCAGAGACACATGTGATTAAAGAGCTGCGAGAGGTCAAAGGTCAGCACAGGGACTGTCCTGACCTTTGAATGAAATGATCCGGCCCTAACCAGTCTCCACCTCGAACAGGAACGCTGATGGACAGATCCGGAGGAGGAGCAGGAGGAAGAACAGATGATGCTAACTGCTGCCAATAGCTTTAACTGTGTTGACCAAGGACACGATGGGGTCAGAGGTCAGCATGAGTGTGTTCACTGAAGTTAGTCATTGATTATCTGCTAAAGATGACAATCAGCAAAATATCTGACTTTTCACAAGTATTTGTTTTCATTTTTAAGTGATGACATTTTTCTCCTGTTCGGTTGGTTGTTGATTGGTTGTCTTTATTGATTGATTGTTGATTGGTTCTTTGTTGATTGGGTTTTTTTGTTGATTGGTTGTTCATTGCTTGTCTTTGTTGACTGCTTCTTTGTTGCTTGGTTCTTCGTTGATTAGTTGCCTTTGTCGATTGGTTGTCTTTGTTGATGAAGTGTCTTTGTTTATTGGATATTTGTGGTTTAGTTGTCTTTGTTGATTGGATCTTTTTTCATTAGTTGTTGATTGGTTCTTTGTTGAATGGTTTTCTTTGTTGATTAGTTGTTTGTTCTTTGGGTGTCTGTTGATTACCTGTCTTTGTTCATTGTGTGTTGATTAGGTGTCTTTGTTGATTGGTTGTGTTTGTTGATTATTTGTCTTTGTTGATTGGTTCTTTGTTGATTGACTATGTTTTTGGATTATTTGTCTTTGTTGATTGCTTATTTGTTGATTGACTGTGTTTGTTGATTATTTGTCTTTGTTGATTGGTTCTTTGTTGATTGACTGTGTTTGTTCATTATTTGTCTTTGTTGATTGGTTCTTTGTTGATTGACTGTGTTTGTTGATTATTTGTATTTGTCGATTGGTTCTTTGTTGATTACCTGTCTTTGTTCATTAGTTGTTTGTTGATTGGGTGTCTTTGTTGATTGGTTCTTTGTTGATTGATTGTGTTTGTTGATTAGTTGTCTTTGTTGATTGGGTCTTTGTTGATTGATTGTGTTTGTTGATTATTTGTCTTTGTCGATTGGTTCTTTGTTGATTGATTGTGTTTGTTGATTGGTTCTTTGTTGATTCGTTGACTTTGCTGACAGGATTTCTGACTAAAGCAGATCTTCAGATAAAACACTTCATGTTTGAGATGAGAAGAATGTATAGCAGCATATATTAGTGTATATGAATGTATCCTAGATGGAAACTTAATTTTACTTTTTGAATCAAGTTCCTATGGATGTACTTAATGAGCCATTTTACAGCAATAAGAAGTATTCCTGGCAGAGAAATCACATCCTGAACATGGTCTGATGGACCATATGTTGTTGTTGTGGCGCCCCCTGGGGGAACTGTGAAGAAAGTTCCTGCTTCAGATGGAGACAGCTGATCAATGACATGTTCTCACTGGTTCCTCTGAGAGCTTTCACACATTCATATTCATTCAAAGTTTGCTTCATGAATGCAGATGTTCCCACATGTTTGATTGTGTGAAAGCTTTGAGGAACTTCACAGAAGTTTCCACCTTTATTTGGGTTTTTCATAGTTGAGAGTGGACCACCCAGAGCTTCACTGCTTTTCCAGACCTACCTCAGAATCTGCTTGCCTAATGTAGCAGCCCCAGAATAGCATCCTAGGGGCATCTTGGTTGCCCCTTCTCCAAACTTGAGCCTCCCTCCTGGTGTCTCCGTTCTTCTGTAACCTTATTGAGTGCCAACAGTGGGTGTGTGTACGTGTGGGGAGGGGTGGGGCCCCACATGGCCCCACCTCCAAGCCACCTCCTTAGCCAATTGGGTGTTTGGTAGGGTCATGTGTCACTATAACAGAAGGACATAATCAGCGCGGCAAGTTTGCAGAAGCCGACAGCCTGTCTGGGCCAGCAGGAGCTCCTTCTTTCAGCGTTTCTGAGGTAAGTGGGAGAGCGTGGGAGAGCTCAGAGCCCCACCTGTGTTCAGACCAGTCAGGAAGGTGAGCCATCTGGGCCTGCAGCAGATGTTCTAATCAAGGTCCCCAGCACCATCAGAACATCACAGCTGGGTCCTGAACCTCTGGCAGGATGTTTGCTTGTTGATGGTGTTGCTCTGGTCAGAGTCCAAGTTCCCAGCAGACGTTAATACCTGAGGGATTTACAGCCAGATTAAAGCCGCCTTCCTCACGTGCAATGAATACTGGGCACTTATGTCAGCTCAGCACCATCGCCTCGGCGACGTGTTGGCTGCTGGTGTAAGTGATGCAGCTCTATGTTCTTTTATACTTTGATGCTTTATTTCTTAGACTCATTTGTGAGTTTTTACTGCTCAGGTCTCCACAGAAGAAAGAAAGGAATGGTTTGAGATTTCATTGACATAATTATTAATTGTTGTTTGTTGGCTGTAAAAAACCTTTAATGCAGTAAGAAAGAACCCTCAGAACTCTACAGGATTTTTGCCTCTGTGCTGAAGTAATCATGAGTGTAAAACTTGTTTGGGAGGTTGAATGTGTCTGATGACTGAAGGAACCGAGTGTGAGCGTCGCTGCCACATAAGGACATGAAGGTAGAATTATTCTAGGTGCTGGGACAGAAAAAGGAGCTTCAGCTCCACCTGAAACCAGATCTGAGACTTCTGCAGCTGTCTGCTGCAGGAGCTGCTGTGCTCCACCATTTAATACTATTCTGCATTCTACTATTCTTCATTTATAGTATATTAATAACATATTATTATTAGTATTATTAGTATTAGTATTAGTAGTATTAGTATTAGTAGTATTAGTAGTAGTAGTATTATTAAAGCTGTGAACAACAACAGCACATCCAGTCTAAAGATTCTAAATATTCAGAATGAGTCTTCAAGTACTCATCTTCTTAATAAAGAGAATAAAAGGTGCGTTTGGAAGCTTTGTGAAAGATGAGCAAGTAAATGAAGCTGAAGCCAGCGAATGTTTGAAATGTGTGAAGAGAAGCAGGTGTTGGTGGTCACGCTGGGTCAGCAGAGATATTTAAACCATGTCATTCAATCCTCAGCTATAAATACACACTTTTTAAATATAAATACACATTTGTGTTTCTGTCTCCTCTGCAGGTTCTGACGTCCACCATCAACATGTCCGACACCGAGGAAGTGTAAGTTCAGCAACCTGCTAATGAGTCATATCCACAATCTGTATTTAGTCATAATAATGTTTCGCCGCCTGAAAAGGTCTTAAAAATCTGATCAGTTTGATTGAGAGTTTAAAGCTTGAGGCCGTTAGCAGGATGTTAACGGGTGAACTGAAACTACATCTCATGAGACTTGTCTGTGTTTTGCAGCGAACAGGTCGAGGGTAAGTAGCTCTGCTCTTCCTTCAAAGTGCTCAGAATTTACAGAGTTTAGGTGCTGGTACAGTCCGGAGCTCCATGCTAAAGCCCAGCATCAGCACATTTGTGGCGTTGCAGGTTTGGCTTGACCCGCCCACTTCTGCATTCTGGTCTTTGGGGACACGGTTGCAGGACTCAGTGTTGACATCAGAACAGAACCAAGCAGATCTGGCCTGGTGGCAACAAGCCCCGCAACTCTGCATGACCAAACACAGGCCAGCACTCCTCCTGCTCTGATCAGGCCAGACTAGACCAGACCAGATTAGACCAGCCCAGACCAGATTAGACCAGCCCAGACCAGATCAGACCAGATCAGACCAGTTTAGACCAGCCCAGACCAGATCAGACCAGATTAGACCAGTCCAGACCAGATCAAACCAGACCAGACCAGATTAGACCAGATCAGATTAGATAATATCAGATAAGACTAGATCAAACCAGATTAGATCTGATCACACCAGACCAAATCAGGCCAGACCAAACCAGAGTAGATTTTGTCAACCCAGACCAGATCAGACCAGAGAAGACAAAATCAGACCAGATTAGATAATATCAGATCAGACTAGTCCAGATTACATAATATCATATCAGAGTAGATCAGACCAGACCAGAGTAGATAATATCAGATCAGACTAGAAAAGACCAGAGTAGACTAGATCAGATCAGATTAGATTTTATCAGACCAGACCAGGATAAGACTAGATTAGATCTGATCAAATCAGACCAGCTCAGACCAAATCTGATCAGATTGGATTAGATCTGATGAGATGAGATTAGATCTGATCAGATCTGACCAGATCAGACCAGGGGGACGCCGGCGTGGATGCGAAGCATGGATCCCCAGTTGTACCCACGTTTTGTTTTCTCACAAAATTGGGTACAAAAATAGGATCTTTTGATAATGTTCCTTTGCTCCTTTCTTTCTGGGGTGGACGTGAAGAATACGATGGTAAGATGCTCCAGCGGTCCAGATCGACCTGGTGTCGCTGAGACTAAAACCTGCTTTTGTAGCATGTTTGTGAGCACTAATGTCAGATGAATCCAGCTCAGACCAGCGCACACGTTTCCAGGGACCAATCACCTTTCACCCATCAATGAAACCCTTCCCTCCCATAACTGCCTGCTAGCAGCTGTAGCGCCACCCGGTGGCGGCTCTCTGAAGGGCGTCTCTGTCTGTGCCGGCCCGTGTCAGCGGGTCTCCTCGCCTGGACCACAGGTCTCCAGTCCTCCTGCTTCCATTAACGCTCTAACCGCCCTTCCTTCCTGTCCCCCGGCGACTCGCTGCATGTTGTGTAGATGTAGAAGAGGAGGTAGTAGAGGAAGTAGAGGTGGCCCCTGAGACGGCCCCTGAGCCAGAACCAGAGCCAGAACCAGACGTAGAACCAGAGCCAGAACCTGAGCCTGAGCCTGAGCCTGAAGGTATGTGCTATGATTCTTCATCACTCAGGCCTGCGTGTGTTCCAGCCGATAGTGATCAGATCAGACCCAGACATGAGAGGGTCTCTTAGAACAGTCAGAATTCAGTCGCGTGTCTGCTGCTGCGTGTATCCATGGTAACCAACAGACATTACACACATTGGACACAGTTGGACCAATGAGGACCTGACGGGACCCAAGAACCTCTCGTGTTCTCAGGGACAACTGTGGAGCAACAGTCCGTAGCCTTAAGCCAGCGAGGGTTCTCCTGAGATTGTGAGCTAAAGGGGAACGAACGTGATGAGGTGGTAGCAGCTCAGAGGAGTCAGGGCCTGACCAAGGCCTACCAAGGCTGACCAACTCCTACCAAGGCTGGCCAAGGCCAGCCAAGGCCTTCCTTCTTTTGACTGCTGGGGGCGTCTCACTACATTAGTGGTTTAAAGGAATGGAAATGTTTGAGCTCCTTGATGGTGGAAAAGGACAGAAGATCTTTTCTTCATGTCGATTCTCAAATGTTGCTGCACGGGGTCTCGGCTTCATTCTCAGGACTCTGAGTGGGTTTGACCACGCAAACATCTGTCCAGATGTTTGCTGCATGTAGAAGCTGCTCCAGAACAAGGTCATGTACAGAAAACTGGTGGTTTTGGGAGGCTGACGGCGTCTCAACTCTTCATCATAATAATGTACAACGTTAAACGTTGGACGGTGCAAACATGCTAACAGTGTTGCTGTGATCTGCATGAAATAAAAATGACGACAGGAACAGGAAATGACCTCTGAGGTTCATCTTGATGATTTAGTGGTCAAGCCAGAAACACACACACACACACACACACACACACACACACACACTCCTCAGGTTTCATCGTTGCCAGCACATTTCTGGTTGTAAAAGTGATGATTTCTCTTCTAACTGAACTAAAACTCTTTAATAAAAAAACACTGAAATAATGAATAACAATAATAATCAGCTGTGTTTCTAACGCATCACCTGTCCCCTCTTCATCTCCTGACCTGCAGAGGAGAAGCCAAAGTTCAAGTAAGTTTCTCTTTATGTCTTCACATTAAATCTAATGGTTACTAAAGTAATGGTTACTATGGCAACCAGACAATCCTTTCTCTTCTTATTGAAGCTAGATGTAAATGAGAGAAATAAAGTGTATTTATTGCAGTCATATTAAACTTGTTGACATGAACGAACAGTTTGAATGTGAAACATGGATTAAAGTTTGAGTTGATCAGGCGTTAGTCGTGTCGTCTCACTGGTTGCCATGGTGAATCCCTGTTCTTGACATTCAAATTACTTTCTGGCCCCTCAGATGTTTTTTTAGAAATATGTGTGTGTGTGTTTGTGCATGTCTGTGTATGTAAAATGTTGAGAAGGTGACGTCATTTCCTCCCGCAGGCCCACGGCTCCAAAGATCCCTGACGGTGAAAAAGTGGACTTTGACGTAAGCGCAGTGATTATCGATTATCGACGCGCCAAAGGCACAAGAACGTGAGGGTGACGTGTCGCTGTACCGCCCCCACAGGACATCCAGAAGAAACGTCAGAACAAGGACCTGATCGAGCTGCAGGCCCTGATTGATGCTCACTTCGAGTGCAGGAAGAAGGAGGAAGAGGAGCTGATCGCCCTGAAGGACAGGATCGTGAGTGGACCAGGCCAGAACACGAGCATTCAGCATCTGTGGATGGTCTGCAGAGGTCTTGACCCCCCGCAGAGGTCTTGACCCCCGCTGTGTTCACGCTCTGACAGGAGAAACGTCGCGCTGAACGGGCGGAGCAGCAGCGGATCCGAGCCGAGAAGGAGAAGGAGCGCCAGGCCAGACGAGAGGTGAGAAGGTGCTCTGGAGGCTGAGCCCTCTCAAATGATCACCCACAATTCAGAAAATCCACCTCTGCACTTTGGAAAGAAAACCAAACGATGCTTTTCAATTCATAAAACTCAATTGTGTTTGTTAAAGCCTTGTCATTTTTATTTTTAAATTGATTGATTGATTGATTGATTGATTGATTGATTGATTGATTTATTGATTTACTTTTTTGTGAGGTTAGCGTGAACAGGAGTTTTCACTCTGAGTGTCATTTAAACATCAATAATTCTGTCTCTGATCTTATTTAATGAACAGGAGGTCTCACTCTGATGTTTATTTTGTGAACAGGAGGAGAGGCGGATCAGAGAGGAGGCTGATGCCAAGAAGAAGGCAGAAGATGAAGCGAAGAAGAAGTCAGCTCTGTCCAGCATGGGCTCCAACTACAGCAGCCACCTGCAGAGAGTCAGTGCACACAAAATGAGCCACGATCTACTGGGCCAAAGGCCCTGGTAGTTGATAATTGCCCAGCAGGTTTATTCCATCCAGGTCTCAGAGACAAAACACGTCACACACTGACAGTTTAGGTTGACGCGTGAAGGTGATGGAAACAAGCTCATGCTTCTCACACTGTACATCTGTCCTCCATGTTTGTGAGATCAGGCTGACCAGAAGAGAGGAGGGAAGAAGGAGACTGAGAGAGAGAAGAAGAAGAAGATTCTGGCTGCCAGACGCAAACCCCTGAACATCGACCACCTGAACGAAGACAAGCTGAAGTACGGCAGCGATAGTGAGAAGGGCCAAACGGCCGAGCGCCACCATGTGACCAACACCTGACCTCTTTCCTGCAGGGACAAGATCAACGAGCTGCACGACTGGATGTGCCAGCTGGAGTCTGAGAAGTTCGACCACATGGAGAAACTGAAGCTGCAGAAGTACGAGGTAAGAGCCGAGTGCAGGCGTGTCCCCGGTGTCCTGCGGGCGTCCTCCTGCGGGTGTCCTGCTGTGGGCGTCCTCCTGCGGGCTGACACATGTGGGCTGACGCGTGTGCTCGTCCTCAGGTCACCAGACTGCGTAAGAGAGTGGAGGAGCTCAGTAAATTGTGAGTAGGCGCGTGCACGTGAGGCGTGAGCTGCATGTGAGCATGAACACACCCCACTGTTAGGATCCCCTGATGGTTGGTTAGTGTCAGAGGGACGCTCACGGTCCATCTGACCCTTTAGAGCTGTGTCTGCTGGTTTGGTGCCTTCCTCACGACTCCGTCCTCACGCCCGACTCTCTCTGACACATTCTCTGCTTTTATTCATGTTTCCAGCAGCAAGAAGGGAGCCGCCACCCGCCGCAGGAAGTAGAGCAGCTCCGGGCCGCTGCTCACAAACCAAACACCCCGGTTGTTGCTCACGATGGCCTGCGTTTTCACCGACGTGGCCTTTAGCCGCTCCGACTGAAGTGATTGTGGGGTCTCGTCGCACCTCCACTGTTTGGTTCTGCCATTTTTGTAAATAAAGTGTGACACTTTGAGCCATGTGTGAAGAGCTGTTCTTATCAATAAAGGTCATATTTTAAACTTTGGTATTTAATTTGTTCACCACTAAAAGCCAGATGTGATCACCTGGACAGGTGAGGAGGCACATTTCTCATGTCAGCGTTGAGTGTGACGATGAGGAACCAGGTGAGAAAGGTCAGCTGAAGTCACTGGGCTTCACCTGTGGCCCCTGAACCTCAGGTGAGCGGGGATGACCTACGAGATCTTTACAGGAAAATATTCTCAATTTAAACTCATGAAATCTTAATTTGATCTAAATGTTACCTGAAGGTCAGACCTGTAGTTCCTATGTGCACCGACGGTGGCGCTGCTGCTCTTCAGGAAGATCATCCAACAACAGTTTCCACATGTTATTACTGTTAATATCAATGACATTATTGAATAACAATGATAATATCTCTATTAAAAAGTACAAAATCAGTTTGTATAAATAGACATTTATTTGTCATTATTGGGCTGTCAGTCAGATCTCAAATGTATAAATATAAAGTTAGCATTTTCACAACAAACAGAAGTTCGAACATTAAATACATAATTAATACTTTGGATTTCTTATTTACAATATATATACAGTCAGAAAAAACGGTTCTTAAAAGAAGGAAACATTAAAAAATAATTGATTTTCTCAGGAAAATGTGAGAAGGATTATATTAGTGAAGGAACTGAACAGTGGAGGAATGTAACCCTTAAACAGGTGAACAACAGGTGTCATAAATTAAAAGTACAACAGAAAAAACCCTAACCCTGGGAAATTTAGCAAAAAAAGACTACATTTTCCAGGAGTCCAACGGTTTAAAAATTAAATCAATTCCAATCAAAGTCAAAGCAAATGTGGACGTTTGACAACATTTGTTGGGTTAGAACAAAAGTATTATAAAATTCGTATTTTTGTAAATATCCTCGTCAAAAAAATTGATAAAATATTAGCATATTTTAATTTCCTTCAGTCTACATTTGAAATTGGTATTTGAGTGAAATTATGCACATTTATCATGTATTTTAATTTCATGACAGTTTTAGATAATGATTTCCCTTCAATATTAATTAATACATTTTAATAAATATGCACTCTGTTTTTCCTTTTTATCTATAAAACTGAAAAGTTTGGAGAGAACTGGCAGGAATGTGAGCCCAATCTAGGCCCTACAGAACCTGATAGATCAGGTTTGGGTCCCGACTGCTCTTTGGAGAGCAGGTCTGAACTGGACCTGGAGACCCACGGTTTTCTGCGGGGGCGGAACCGCTGCTGGTGTCAGTGGAGATCCGCTCCACGATGCTGGACAGGAGGTCCAGGCTGGAGTTCCGCTCCACAGCCAGGCTGCCTGTGACACAGAACTGGAACAATCATCTACAGAACCAGGAACAGGGACAATCATCTACAGAACCAGGAACCAGAACAATCATCTACAGAACCAGGACAATCATCTACAGAACCAGAACAATCATCTACAGAACCAGGAACCAGAACAATCATCTACAGAACCAGGACAATCATCTACAGAACCAGAACAATCATCTACAGAACCAGGAACCAGAACAATCATCTACAGAACCAGAACAATCATCTACAGAACCAGGAACCAGAACAATCATCTACAGAACCAGGACAATCATCTACAGAACCAGGACAATAATCTACAGAACCAGAACAATCATCTACAGAACCAGGACAATCATCTACAGAACCAGGACAATCATCTACTAAACCAGGAACTGGGACAATCATCTAATGAACCAGAACAACCATTTACAGAACCCTGACAATCATCTACAGAACCAGGACAATCATATACAGAACCAGGAACTGGGACAATCATCTACTGAACCAGGAACCAGAACAATCAACTACAGAACCAGGACAATCATCTACAGAACCAGGAACCAGAACAATCATCTACAGAACCAGAGCAATCATCTACAGAACCAGAAACCAGAACAATCATCTACTGAACCAGGACAATCATCTACAGAACCAGGAACCAGAACAATCATCTACAGAACCAGGACAATCATCTACAGAACCAGGACAATAATCTACAGAACCAGAACAATCATCTACAGAACCAGGACAATCATCTACAGAACCAGGACAATCATCTACTAAACCAGGAACTGGGACAATCATCTAATGAACCAGAACAACCATTTACAGAACCCTGACAATCATCTACAGAACCAGGACAATCATACAGAACCAGGAACTGGGACAATCATCTACTGAACCAGGAACCAGAACAATCAACTACAGAACCAGGACAATCATCTACAGAACCAGGAACCAGAACAATCATCTACAGAACCAGAACAATCATCTACAGAACCAGAAACCAGAACAATCATCTACTGAACCAGGACAATCATCTACAGAACCAGGAACCAGAACAATCATCTAGTGAACCAGGACAATCATCTACAGAACCAGAACAATCATCTACAGAACCAGGAACCAGAACAATCATCTACTGAACCAGGACAATCATCTACAGAACCAGAACAATCATCTACTGAACCGGGACAATCATCTGCAGATCCGGAATAATTGTCAATATTATCAATATTTTCCTGAAGACCTTTTTTCCAGACAAATTGTCAGTTTGATAGAAAGTATTTCTCTCACCATTGGGAGTTTGTGAGAAAAAGCTGCTGTCATAAGTTCCTCTTCTGTGTGACTGACAGGGAGGAGCATTAAAATCTGCCTGCACATTAAAGAAAACATGTTAAAAGTTGAATCAGTGATCTCACAGATGCAGTCATTTCACAGAAAGACCAATAAAATAACGGAGAAAGATGAAATATTCTGGATGAAGCCACATCAAAACTGTAACCACTGTTTGTTGAAATGAGATGAAAATACTTTGGTAACGATTTTAACGATCTTTATGTGAAAAGGTGACTGTCCCTGAACGTTGACATGTCAGTGAGCAGTGCTGGACCCACCATGCCGTCGGAGCAGTTGGAGCGGGGGCTGGAGGCAGCGGAGTCGCCGCTGTAGGGCTCCAGCGGCGGGTAGAAGGCCTCCTCCTGGCCGCCTCGCAGCAGCGCCTGCAGGGACTCGATGTAGCTGATGGCGTTCCTCAGGATCTCCACTTTGGGCAGCCGCTGGTTGGGGTTGGCGCTGGTGCAGCGCTTCAGGGTCTCGAAGGCCTCGTTGACTTTGCTGAGCCGCCGGCGCTCCCGCAGCGTCGCCGCCTTGCGCCGGTCCGCGTTGGTGGTCTTCCTCTTGCAGGCCTTACAGGCCCATAGGAGGCAGCGGCCCGCCTGGTGGTGCCCGCTGGGGGCGCGCACGTGCTCGTCGTCCTCCGCCTCAGCATGCTGATGGAGATTTTGTAGGGACGATGGGGACGAGGAAGATGAGGAAGGGGAGAGGGAGGACGAAGAGCAGCAGTCATCCGGCTTCAGCAGGCCCGCATGGACCAGCCGGGGGTCCAGGTCCTCAAAAAAGTGCATGTCGGAGGTGCTGAAGCAGGGGTCGTCATAGAAGTCATCAGCAGCGGGGATAGAGAAGGAGATCTCCGACAGCTCCATCATTCAGGTCCTGCACACGGCCACGAGCAAGGAGGGTCCCAGAGGAAGGCTGGGAAGAAGCTTCAGGCCCAAAAACAACAGCTGGAGGGGGGGCTGAGGAAGAGGAGCACTGAGCTTCATCAGGGGAATGTCACACTGGTCTGGACCCTCCGGGCTGACACCTGATTTTATAGCCAGGACGTCCACCGAGGGCTGGGGTCAACACCCCAACACACGCTGGCGTCTGACCAATGGTGTGGCAGTGGGCGGGGCTTACAACTTCACGGTAATTAGTGTCCAATTACCTCAAACCCCAGGACAAAGTACTGTGACAACAGAAGTGCAGAAAATAGTCTCACTACCAGAGCCATAGCAGAAATAATTCCAATTAGAAACCACTATTTTAGACATTTATGACATTTTAAACATGTATGTCCCCCTCTGTGTACCCAGGTCCATGACCTCGTTTCTGCAGGTGACCACTGGGCGGCGCTGCGGAGCTCAGCTTTGATCTGACTGACAGCTGTCCTTCATCTTCAGCCGGATGTGATGACGCCTCAGAAGAAAACAGTTAGATTCATGAGCAAACCTGTTTGTTGTAACAGCGTCACATGTTGGGGGGGCAACAAGAAGGCCCCCACAGGCCCCTGGGTTAGGGTTAGGGATAGAGTTTGGGTTAGGGATGGTGGACCAAAACAAAGGTCAGGGATTGACCATCACTACACGACACTTGAAGAACTGAGGTAACAGGTCAGTGTCACCTCCAGGGCTGGTGGAGGTGTGCTCCAGGCATTCATCAGTTAAAGCTGCTGGAATGCCCCCCCCATCAAAGAGACAAATATAGCGCAGCGTGGTCCAGAGGGGGTAAATGGATGCTGCGGTGTTGTGTGACAAGATGAACCAAAGATGAATGATGTTGGGGAGGAGCATAAAAAGGGGGCGAGGCAAGGATGTGTGCAGCGATCCAGACCACCATGAAGGCAGGAGGGAAAGGATCCGACATGGAATATTGTTCTTATTATTAACACAGTCAAACTCTTCCTCTCAGCCCCCGTTTGGAGGAACAAAATGTTCAGTCCATCATCACTGGCAGAGAGGGTGGGAGGAGCTTCTCTTGGGGCTGCGAGGGTTCGGGCCTGTCGAGGACTCCAGGTGATGGTACCTGCTCAGCTCTGAGGTGTCTTAATGGGTCTGTCCTGGTGGTCTGGCCTGCCCAGGACATCCTCTGGGACAACAGTCGCTCTGCGTTGACCTCCAGCTGAGCTCCTGATGGGGGGGTTAACCACCAGCAGCAGCTGAGCTCAGTTGAGTGGTCCTCGCGGTGGTTCAGGTGTCCATCCTGGTGGTCCACACACTTTGGGACATTCCTGCTCTACAAATGGTGACGTATCTGTCCAATACCGACAACACTCAGGTCCATCAAACACTCAGACTGTGACCACCAACTACCACGGGAAGGCTTGTTACTGTTGGAAACACAGGACTATAAACTCTGAGTATAAAGGAAATGAACCCAAGGTTAAATCTACTTCAAACATTTGCAAATAAACTTGAAAACTAAAAATATTTTTATTATTATTAAAATTAAACTTTAAAGATTTAAAAAAATATATTTATTTATAATGACAGAAAACTGAATGTAAACATCACATTTATCCAGAAACAGCCCCATCACTGATCAATAATCAATGAGCAGTAATCAATGATTAATAATTAGCTATCAATTGTCAAATATTAATAATCATTGATCAGCAATCAATGATCACCAAATAACAGAGACCAGGCTGGCGACTATCGGAGCCGAAGCTCAGCAGACTGTCGTCATGGAAACATGGAAGGAAGTCAAGTTCATGGTTGGAGGCTCCGTATGTAACCACAACACGGCGGCCGTAAACACAGAGTGGAGCAGCTGTGGGTGCGCGGGACGCAGAGGTGATCAGGTTTCAGCTTGTGCACCATGAAGAATGGAGCATCCTGACTGAAAACACACTTTTATTCACATTGAATGTAATCTGACTGTAGTTAACTGTAGTCTGACTGCAGTTTTCTGTAGTCTGACTGCAGTCTGGATGTAGTTGACTGTAGACTGGATGTACTCCGATTGTAGTCAGAATGTAGCTGACTGTAGTCTGGATGTAGGCGGACTGTAGTCTGAATGTAGTCTGACTGTAGTCTGAATGTAGTCTGTCTGTAGTTGACTATATTCTGACTGTAGTTAAAACTGTTGAGACTCTAGAAAATTATATCTGCCAGAAAAAAATAGAAAAACAGCTCACAAGGTTTTAAATGACTTAAGACCTGATGATTGGATACAGCTCACACACACATGCACACACACACACACATAAGCACACATGCACACACATTCTCACAACCACTTTTTGTTTTGTGGAGCTGAAGTTGGTGCTCCAGCCCCCCCCGGCCCTGGCCTCCTGGCAGGTGCTGACAGAGGCGGAGGGTGTTAGTTTGTGTTCCCTGCTGGGCTGAAGTGAGGGTTCCTGGTTCAAGTGATAGCTGTAGACAAAAGGTAGAAGGTGTAGCAGTAGAGGTGCCAGGACACCTCAGGGCACTGCTGAGGTGCCCTTGAGCAATGTACCAAATGCTCAGATACAGCCCTACAATGAGCTGGTGCCTTATCCTGAGTGTGTGTGTGTGTGTGTGTGTGTGTGTGTGTGTGTGTGTAAGAGTATAGGAAGTCAAACCAGTTGGCCCTCAGCTCCATTTGGCTCTCGTCACACTCTCCCCATTCCAGAAGGAAAGCCTCACCCTGACCAGTTCCCAGAATGCCCCACTGCAGCCCCCCCATTCTTCTTCATCCCAGCCCACCATCGCCCTCCCCCACTCCCCTGAGCCCTGATTTAAACCCATTTAAACCCTCTGATATGATGGGGATCAAGTGTCCTTGTCAGAGCAAGGCAGTCTGACTGCTGAGGTGGAGGGTTCGAGTCCCTCCAACAATGAAAATATGTGCTCTTCAGCGGAGAAGGTGCTTCACAGGAAATGTCAGTGGAACATCTTGTGTTACGAGCAGAATGTTCCATCTCTTTTCCAGCACATTCTAAAAGTGTATGGAAATCTAAGGCTGCTCGGCAGCAGAATGTTCTTCAGTGCAGAGGTCTAGAACTCCAGGACTCGTGATGAGACAGGTGTCCTTCAGGTGTGTTAGATACGCTCAACCTGAGCACCAGGATCAGCAGGGGAGGATCCTGCTCCAGATGTTCTCAATCAAGCAGCTCTTAATCTGATCAGCCTCCACAGCAGCATAGACAGTAGGATCATAATCCCACCATAAAGAAACCAAACTGGACAAACAACACCACGTCTGTCTGTATTTATCACTCACAGGTTGGTCTTGTTTGTGCTTCTCTCTGAACTTTGACCTGTGGATGGGGTGTGACAGGTTTACATGTCTGCAAATCACAGCACAGTTGTGATGAGCTCCAACATTTTTAATTTACACCTTGATTCACCCACATGAGGAACAGATGGATGGATGGACGTTTCAGCGTTGACTTTTATGACTAAGTGATAAACGTAGGCCGGTGGAAGGCCTCGTCAATGGCAGCAGCCAAACGTGGAGGAGGTGCAGGTCACAATCCACCAACATCTGGAAAGACGGGTCACGAGGCTCGAAGATGACGTCATACTGATGTGGAAACACCCGGGAGCCTCCAACATGTCTGGTTACCTGTCAGGACACAGCTCACCTGGACCAGGGACGCTATCTGTCTTCAGCTGTCCTGGACGACTGGGGAGAACACAAGAGGTTCAACTGAGCCTTTGACCAGCTGCAGCTCTATTATCTGTCTGTCCGTCACGCAACACCCAACAGCAACGCCCGATGAACAGCAACGCCCAATGAACAGCCACGCCCAACAGCAACGCCCAACAAACAGCAACGCCCAACAGCAATGCCCAACAGCAACACCCAACAGCCACACCCAACAGCAACGCCCAACAAACAGCAACGCCCAACAGCAACACCCAACAGCCACGCCCAACAGCAACGCCCAACAAACAGCAACGCCCAACAGCAACACCCAACAGCAACGCCCAATGAACAGCAACACCCAACGAATGGCAACGTCCAACTAACGGCAACGCCCAACGAACAGCAACACCCAACGAACTGCAACGCCCAACGAACTGCAACGCCCAACAGCAACACCCAACGAACTGCAACGCCCAACGAACTGCAACGCCCAACAGCAACACCCAACGAACTGCAACGCCCAACGAACTGCAACGCCCAACAGCAACACCCAACGAACGGCAACATCCAATGAATGGCAACGTCCAATCTGATTACCTGACCAATCTGTGTGTGGAGGGTGGAGGGGGATAGATCATGGACAGATGATGGAGGACAGATGATGGAGGATAGATGATGGAGGACAGATGATGGACAGGTGATGGACAGGTGATGGAGGAAAGATGAAGGAGGACAGATGATGGACAGATGAAGGAGGACAGATGATGGACAGATGATTGAGGACAGATGATGGACAGGTGATGGAGGACAAATGGAGGAGGACAGATGATGGACAGATGATGGAGGACAGATCAGCTGTGAGGTGTTTTGTGACCTTTGACCTGTCCGTTAGAAAGAGCTCGCCCTTACTGGGAACCATTAACACCAGAAGAGATGTTAACGACTGTCTTCTGATCACCTGGAACAGGCGGAGTGACGGTGTACTCCCTGTGGGTTGGTATAACTTCCTGTGGGTTGGTGTAACTTCCTGTGGGTTGGTGTAACTTTCTGTGGGTTGGTGTAACTTCCTGTGGTGTTGGTGTAACTTCCTGTGGGTTGGTGTAACGTCCTGTCGTTTCTTGGTAGATGTTGCTGTGAGAACAACACATCAAAGCTGCTGGTTTGTCAGTGTTCTACCTTGAGTTTGTCTTGTTGTTGACTCTGGTGGTGGGTTAGGGGGGGAACCAGGAGCTTCTTCTGTCTGTGAAACAGTTCAGGGTCACTTTAGCTCCATCCAGATCCACCGTGAAGCTGGGACGTGAACTGGTATCAAACCGGTGATACTGGGACAGCTGCCGGCCCTCTCTCTACCTCCTCTCTCTCCTTCCCCCTCCCTCCCCCTCTCCCTCTCTCTCCCTCTCTCTCCCTCTCTCTCTCCCCCACTACCCCCCTCCCTCCCTCTTTCTCCCTCTCTCTCTCTTCCTCTCCCTCTCTCTCCCTTTCTCTCTCTCCCTCTCTCTCCCCCACTATGTTTCTCTCTCCCTCTCTCTCTCTCTCTCTCCCTCTCTCTCCCCCCCTCTCCCTCTCCCTCTCCCTCTCTCCCCACCCACTCACTTATTGGCCAATCATGTCGTCACGGTAACAACAGCTGTCTCCAGGATGAAGAAGCTACTTTGAGGGTGCCAGCCAGTCTGCAGCCGTGCAACTGGAGAGTCCCCTGGGGTCTGTCTCAGCCTTCAAAACACACACACACACAAGCACACACACGCACACACACGCACCCCACACGTGCACACACGCAGCGTCCCCTAGAGGCGGTGTGTCAGCCAGCGTCTTTGTCCTCAGCTGGGGTCGGCTGTGTTGGTGTTGGTACTCAAGGAAAGATGTAGCTGATTACAATCGCCTACCAGAAATCAATATTTTAAACAAATGTTTTGTCGTAAATAACTTGATTCAGATTTAATACAACCACGTGTGTGTGTGTGTGTGTGTGTGTGTGTGTGTGTGTGTGTGTGTGTGTGTGTGTGTGTGTGTGTGTGTGTGTGTGTGTGAGTGTGTTCACTTGCATGTGTTTTCTTTGGATTGACTGCAACAGTCAGGACAACGACCTGTCTGATCTACACCTGCCACCAACACAGCAAATGTGCAGACTCACACACACACACACACACACACACACACTCATACACACACACTCTCACTCACACACACACTCAAACACACACTCACACTCACACACACACACACACACAGTGACACACACACAGTGACACACACACACGCAGCCACACGGGGCCAACTGACCAAGCGTATGCTGGGAGTTTGAGACCTTTCATGTTTCTGTAACTAAAGTTCATAATTAAAATATTGTGTTATGTTTTACAGTTAATCAGTTTAGTGACACCAGAGGAGATTGAACAGATCAAAGCGTAGAGAAGCAGACACTACGGTGTGGAGAGTACAGAAAAACGCTTTGATGTTTTGATCTATGATTGGCCAAATATATTCAGACTCTGTTCACGGAGGGTAAATCACTGGAGCAGCCAAGTTAGTTCGTTTGCTGTGATGTCACAGTTTAGTCTAAAGCTATGAGGGATCATCAGATCTAAGTGAATTGATTGACAAATCTAATCTGATCAAAGAGATTTTCCCATGAAATGATATTAAAGTCCCGCTTTTAATCAGAACATTTTTGTTTTAATCAGAACAAAAGCTGGTCAAATAAATGTAAGGTGAAATAATTGTGTTGGTATGTTTTTGAACCTTTGAATCTTTATATGAAATACTTAAATGGGGCATTTCATTTGAACTAAAAGAGTTTAATATGTCTTTTTATTTCGCTTTTATTTGGTTTTAAGCGCTCATTCTGAACTCTCCCACATGTTGGTTGATTGACAGACAGGACAGGTGTGAGCAGACTACAGCCGTGTCACACCTGTTGATCTGACCCTCAGAGCCAACACACACACACACACAATTACACACACACACACACACATGTACACCTACATGTACACACACACACACAATTGCAGACACACACATACGTATTCATAAGTACACACACATATACATACACATGCACATATACATACACATACATATACACACATACATACACTCATACACACATTTTTTCTCCTTAAAACATGATGATCATGATCAAATCCTGAATGTGACTCATTTGCCATGTTATTACTGGTTATTAACTATGTTATGTATTATTTACTATATTATTACTGTGCTATTTACCACATTATCCACTATTATGCATGTTTACATCAAGTTAATTTTCAGTCTTTAGGTGCAGAATTGATCTCCATAGTCTAATTCTCCCCCCTCTCTCTTTCCCACCCTCTACCTCTCAACCTCTTTACCCCATCTCTACCTCTCTCTACCTCTCTCTTGCTCTGTACCTCTCTACCCCTATCTCTACCTCTCTCTACCTGTCTCTCCCCCTCTACCTCTCTACCTCCCTACCCCATCTCTACCTTTCTCTACCTCTCTCTTGCTCTGTACCTCTCTCTGTAACTCCCCCCCCCGCTCTCTACACCTCTCTCTCTCATGAAATTCCACCTACATCAAAACCTTTTCTTCTATTGGCTGCTTTTGGATGCTTTTGGTCCTTGTAATTGTTGTCAAGCCAGTTGATCTTCTCATTATTCTCTTGTCATTCTCTCCTCGTTCTCTTCTCGATGTTCTCTTCTCATTGTATTCTTCTCATTGTTCTTTGTGTGATCTTCTTTGCTGTTTGTAGGCAAGTTTTTTTATTGTAATTATCTGCAGTCCTCTTCAGTTTTGGTTAGTGGTGGTGCTTTTGGGCTCTTCAAATGTGACCTCTGACCTGCCATCTCACCTCTGTTTATCCTTCACTAATGAAGCCGAAGGGTTCCAGCCTGCAGATGTCAGCTCCTCCTGTCAGCTGATCAGGGGTCAGTGAGGACAGACAAAACCAAAGTCAAGGTGGGACTTCGAACTCCAAACAAGTTTCCTATGTTCTTCTTCACAGATTGGATAGAACATCCTTCATCATTGTTCTTGGTGTAGAGAAGCTTCTCCATGGTCTTCTTTATTTTTTTCCCAGATCAGTCAACAGGAGGCTCCCATCCTTCTCCAGACCTGCACCACACTTCTAAACAGTTGATGTCTTTGTGAGACGTCTTGCTTTGATGTTGGTGTTGTCTCCTCTCAGAGCTGAGGGTCTTGTCTCAGTTATCTTGGTACGATGGTCATTGTAACTAACGACTGTTCACTTCCTGTCATGTTCCTATGGTATTGTTCAGGGGCACAGACTGCAACACCTGAGTTTGTCCAGTACTTCATTTTAATAAAGCTTCACTTGAATTGAAGCCATAGTCCAGAAGAGAACAGCGGGCTGTTGTTGGAGCTCCCAGCAGAACATGTGTGTTGTGTCCAACGTGCTCGTTCATCTGTCCTCATTCAGCTCGACCCACAGCTGCTGCCGACTGCTCCACTTTGAAAGGTGACACGGCTGCACTCACTCTTCTGCCAGCAGACGTGAAGGACAGCGTCTACCATCAACTCTCACCAACTGGTACTTCCTCTGCTCATTCACCAATAACATCAGATCTTCTTCCAGGCTGTCTGAGCACCACAACCTGGAAGGCTCTTTGATGGCAGTAAACTTTTGAATACCATATGAATGTATACACGTCAAACAGCCGGACCTTCTGTTTGGCTTCTTTAGCTTACAGCTTCACTTTGATCAGCTAAAGCATTTATGATGATACATCAAGAGAACCATTTTCAAATGAGCTGTAATGATGAGTCTTGTCTCCTCATGCAGGTCGCTCTGCTGGTGAGGAAGCCCGCCCACCTTTGCCCAAACTCCACCCACTGCAAATTCCCTCCACATCTAACTTTTGCTGTTTCAGCTGGACAGCTGAACACCACTGGTGAGATCTGGTTCAGCCGTCACAGGAGTTTTACCTGTATACAGGTGTGTATATGCATAGCTCTTTATACAGGTGTGTATATGCTCAGCTCTGTATACAGGTGTGTACATGCTTAGCTCTGTATACAGGGGTGTATGTGCTTAGCTCTGTGTACAGGTGTGTAAGCAGGTGCATATATACTCAGCTCTGTATACAGGTGTGTATACACTCTGCTTTCTGGACTGACTGCCACAGAATCACTCTGAAGTATCCTCGCATATCTTCTCAACACCTGGTGGAGATGTGGAGCACCAGCTCTACAATATCAGGTGACCTTAAATCCAGTTGATATCAAAACTCGAGGGGTAAGCCCCTCCACACTCTGAGGTTACAGACCCTGATAAGTTGGACCAACATCTGACAGCAGCTGGTTCTGTGTTCACATCAAAGTGGAGACAAAAGTCCTGGCACCATCTACGAGGAACTGTGGGGAACCCCGGTGGATTACTGCCACCAGTGGAGTCAACCATCAATAAAGTCATTACAAACACTGAGTTCCATAGGTGAAAGTGATCTGTGGGAGGAATTCCACCACAGCTGAGGGCGGGAATTGGAAGCTTAAGGAGAGGATGTGAGAGTAATGAGTCTAAGACAACCTAATCCTGCCCATCTGGACCCCAGCATCGTTTGATATCTAAAGTTGATCATCTGCACTAATAAGTCAGTTACGGACCGGTGCAGGATGGTTGGAGCATGGGAAGAGCCTCCTCATTTGTTTGCTTTTGGGTTAAACCGGAGATTGGCTCTTCGTCTGGGTCTGGGGCCTCACACCTTCTGTGTGAGCTCAGATTAAAGTCCGATTCTCACACTTGAGTGTTCCTCCATAATCCCACCAGAGGTCCAATCAGAGCTCACAAGGCTGCTGTTGATCTGATCACCACTGTGGGAGCGCCCCCTGCTGCCTGGTCCCAGGACCATTTCCTCAGCTTCATGTGTAATTATGTCATTCCCTGCCATCATCCACACAGCAGGTGAAACAGGCATGACGCATGAGCCACATGAGCCAGCACCTCCAGTACACGTGCACATGCACATTTGTGGGGGCCAACTCTTCTGATAGTTGAATGGGAGCTAAAGAATCTGTGTGTAAGTGTGTATCTGTGTGTGCTGCACAATGGTATCATTGAGTGTGCTCTCCTGGTTTTGGGGGGTTGCAGCTGTTTCCTGCTGCTCTGTCCACCATTGTGTCATTGTGGAGCTTGTGGACGTGTTGGAGGAGAACCTCTTACAGCTGCTCCCTCTGAGTTCACCAGTAATCATGAATCGGTAACAACATCAAAAGATAATAATCAATCATTGGAATTGAAAACATTCACCAATAGTCCTTTTGAGATTGTACTTTATTAAGAAATAATTTTCACAGTTAAAAACAATATCTAATCAAACTAACAAAATACCAAGGGAGGAGGTCATGTGACAGCTGATGAGTAATTGAATAAATTATGGTGATGTTCTAGATTCTAGAGGGACTTTGACCTTTGATCTTCCAAATATCAAAGCCAACCTCTTTTATAAGAAGACATCGGCATCGTGGAGGTCTGTGATTTTAGTCGACTATATACTGATTCCTGATTAATCAGTGATATTGTCCCCCTTCAGTGTTATAACAGTGTTACAGAGTGGAAATAATAATCATTCCCTAGCTGATCAACATCAGCCCCATACCTGAATATCTGCTGCCAAGTCTACGCTGAAGAAGATGAGCTGGTGATGAAGCAGAGCCGATTGAACCTTTTAACCTTTGAACACTTCTAGGACCTTCTTAAAGCTGTTCGGTTCAGCCACCCTCATCACAACACTTTTACACTCTCTCTTACAGTCTCCACGGCGACGCCATCGCCTCTTCTTGTTGTAGCTGAGCCTCACACTTTAAGTTTCAGCATTTTTTAGAGGCTGTAAAGTTTGCAGTAAAGATCAGCTCGCCTGGCGCCTCCCTGTGTGGTCACTCATAAACTTGTCCTAGTGGCGACTCGTCCTGCTGCAAGTACGACAGTAAAGAGCCAATAATCTTAGAGGGACGTGGTGCTCACAGAAAGCTACACCCCAGAAAAACAACCACACAGATGGTTTTTCACTTCACAACCGATGTCCTCGATAAACACGTCACAAAAAATAAGATTCGACAACTGATGTCCGCAGCATTCCTTTAAATAAGGCCGTCCTCTCTCATGCTCGTCTCCAGTGGTTTCTTTCCAGCTGAACCAGAAGGTCAGAGGTCACGGTTCACTGTCACCATGTTAGGGTTAGTCAAAAATCACTTTTTAAGAGACAGTCTAGACCACGACAGACGAGTCTAGACTGTGACACACCAGTCTAAAGTCATGACAGACCAGTCTAAAGCCACGACAGACAAGTCTAGACCATGACTGACCAGTCTAGACCACAAACAGACGAGTCTAGACTGTGACACACCAGTCTAAAGTCATGACAGACCAGTCTAAAGCCATGACAGACCAGTCTAGACCACGACAGACCAGTCTAAAGCCATGACAGACCAGTCTAGACCACAACAGACCAGTCTAGACCATGACAGACCAGTCTAAAGCCACGACAGACCAGTCTGGAGCCACAACACACCAGTCTAGACCCAGAATAGACCGGTCTAAAGCCATAACAGACCTGTATAGAGCCATGACAGACCAGTCTAGACCACGACAGACCAGTCTAGACCACAACAAACCAGTCTAGACCATGACACACCAATCTAAAGCCATGACAGACCAGTCTAGACAATGACAGACCAGTCTAAAGCTATGATAGATGAGTCTAGACCATGACAGACCAGTCTAGACCATGACAGACCAGTCTAGACCACGACAGACCAGTCTAAAGCTATGACAGACCAGTCTAGACCACGACAGACTAGTCTAGACCATGACAGACCAGTCTAAAGCCACGACAGACCAGTCTAGAGCCACAACAGACTAGTCTAGACCACGAGAGACCAGTTTAGGCCATGAAAGACCAGTCTGGAGCCACAACAGATCAGTCTAGACCATGACAGACCAGTCTAGACCACAACAGACCAGTCTAGACCATGACACACCAGTCTAAAGCCATGACACACCAGTCTAGACCATGACAGACCAGTCTAAAGCCATGATAGACCAGTCTAAAGCCATGACAGACCAGTCTAGACCACGACAGATCAGTCTAGACCATGAGAGACCAGTCCAGACCACGAGAGACCAGTCTAAAGCCATGACAGACCAGTCTAGACCATGACAGACCAGTCTAGACCATGACAGAACAGTCTAGACCACGAGAGACCAGTCTAAAGCCATGACAGACCAATCTAGAGCAACAACAAGCCAGTGTAGACCACAACAGACCAGTCTAGACCATGACAGACCAGTCTAAAGCCACGACAGACCAGTCTAGAGCCACAATAGACCAGTCTAAAGCCATGACACACCAGTATAGAGCCATGACAGACCAGTCTAGACCATGACAGACCAGTCTAGACCCACAACAGACCAGTCTAGAGCCATGACAGACCATTGTAGACCATGACATACCAGTATAGAGCCACGACAGACCAGTCTAGAGCCACGACAGACCAGTCTAGAGCCACAACAGACCAGTCTAGAGCCACGACAGACCAGTCTAAAGCCATGGCAGACCAGTCTAGAGCCACAACAGACCAGTGTAGATCATGACAGACCACTCTAAAGCCATGACACACCAGTCTAGACCATGACAGACAAGTCTAGACCATGAAAGCCCAGTCTAGACCACGAGAGACCAGTTTAGACCATGACAGACCAGTCTAGAGCCACAACAAACCAGTGTAGGACCATGACAGACCAGTCTAGACCATGACAGACCAGTCTAGACCCACAACAGACCAGTCTAGACCATGACAGACCAGTCTAGAGCCGCAACAAACCAGTCTAGAGCCACGACAGACCAGTCTAGACCACGACAGATCAGTCTAGAGCCATGACAGACCATTCTAGACCATGACATACCAGTATAGAGCCACGACAGACCAGTCTAGAGCCATGACAGACCATTGTAGACCATGACATACCAGTATAGAGCCACGACAGACCAGTCTAGAGCCACAACAGACCAGTGTAGATCAGTGTAGATCAGTGTAGACCACAACAGACCAGTCCCTAATTAGTAATGAACATAATACTAATTCTGGAATATTAACGATATTTCATTCATGTTTCTGAAATCAGTTTGTCATCAATCACATACACACACACGCACACACACACACACACACACACACACACACCAGTGTAATCCTCCTGAAGCAGCTTCAGTGAAATTCACACTGCAGCTGTTCAATGATGAAGAATCCAGAATTTGTTCCTGTTCAGCTGAATGAACAAATGATAAAACAAGATGGTCTCCAGAACATCACACACACACACACGCACACGCACACACACTCCTGTTCCCCTTCTCTCTGTAGACACAGATGTGGTCTCCAGTGAGCCCTTAAACTCCTTTGACCCAGCTCTTTCTGAGATGTCCCCTTTGAAGTGACCCACTGATGGTTCTGTTCTTAAAACTGATCACTGATCCAGAATGGCTGGTAACCTACTAGCTCTGTTTCTGACCTCCTCTTCTTCTCTGAACTTCTCTGAAGTTTTTGAGAAGGTGGTGGCTCAGGTCCTGGACCTGCTGCAGAGGAACCCTCTGTCTTACATGTTCTAGTCAGCTTTAGATCATCACAGCAAAAAAATAGCAATTCCTGATGATCTTCTCAGAGCTTCAGACAGTGCACTAGTTTCATACTGGGTTCATACTGGTTCTACTGGATCTCAGTGCTGCCTCTGATACAGCTGATTACTGTACAGTTACAGAGACTGGGACAAGTCACTGGGATTGAACTGGTTCAGGTCAGATTCATCAGATGGATTGCAGTCCATTCATTTTCATGATGTTTCATCTTCCTTAGTAGGTCGGTCTTGGAGTTCCACAGGGTTCTGGACTTGGGCCAGTTTTCCCCTCTCCATGCTTCCCTTAGGAAACATTGTTGAGTAGCAGGAATAAATAAATCTGCTCTGTTGTTTCGGGGACATATCGTGGTCCCCAACAGCAGACAGCAGCACACTGTTGTTAAATGAATCCAGAACCCCAGAACCAATGATGTTACCTCCACCATCACCCCACCAGCTCGTCATGTCCTCTCCTCATCTCTTGTCTTTACACTGTGTCACTGGTTTCACCACTAGAGGATGATGATGCAATGTTGGCTGTACAATTGGATCGTTCTGCAAAAGATGAGTAAAACTGGTAAAGGAGAATTTTATAAATGTTTAATCACAGATAAAATAGTTGCTGTTCTTGTTGTTTTGTTGTTCTTCTTCTAGTTCTTGTTGTTGTTGTTGTTGTTGTTGTTGTTGTTGTTGTTGTTCTAGTTCTAGTTCTAGTTCTAGTTCTTGTTATGTTGTTCTGGTTGTTGTGGTTCTCGTGTTTTTTTCTAGCTCTTGTTGTGTTGTTGTTGTTCTCATTGTTTTGTTGTTGCTCTAGCTCTTGTTGTTGTATTGTCATCATTGTTGTTGTGTTGTTGTTCTTGTTGTGTTGTTGTTCTTGTTGTTTTGTTGTTCTAGTTCTTGTTGTAGCTCTTGTTGTGTTGTTCTAGTTCTTGTGTTGTTGTTGTGTTGTTCTAGTTCTTGTTGTTGTTCTAGCTCTTGTTGTTCTAGCTCTTGTTGTTGTGGTTGTTGTTGTTTTGCCGTGTGTGTCATGAAGGTGTGTGTCTCAGGGTCAGGTTTGGGGTCAGGCTCAGGTGACGGGAGAGTCCTTTTCTTCTTTTCTCGTCTGTCCCGACGTTCCCATGAGCAGTGCTCCGACAGCTTCCCCTCAAATTAGAGTCAATTAGCTTACAGGCAGCTCAATCTGGTGGGAGTGTGGGCCGGGGCTTGCCTGGGCCAGGGGCCGCCCTGATTGGTTGTTGGCTCTAATCCTCTTTAATAAATCAGAGGTCCTGTCCAATCTCCTGCTCCAATCCCTCCCCATCCCCCGTCTCCCTCGCCTGTCTGTGGGGGAGAGGCTTTAATCCAAGTGGATTACGTTGCAAATTGGGTGAGCGTGGAGCCGGCGGCTGGATTTGAGTCTTCCAGAATAAACACAAGGTGGAGGAATTAGCCCACTTATCAGCTGGGAACGCCTGCCAGAACCTGGAACAGGAGCAGCACTTGGTCCCATTAACTCAGAGGCAGGAGGTTTGTCTGGAGAGCAGGTCCATGAGAGGAGATGATGGAGGCATCAGGGGAGCTTCACCTGGCTCCAGCAGCCTGTTCTTAGGCTCTGCAGCAGCTTCCTGAGGGTGAACATGAGGACATTCATTCCCAAACACACCAGGCCGTCCCCTCAGCGCTTTAAAGCCCCTCAGAGCTTCTGAAATTCCCTCTGGGATTTTACAATCCAAGCTTCATATTTGGATCCAGGATGGAGGACAGAGTGCAGCTTCTGAGGAAGCTCCTGGGAATTCTGGGATTTCTGTACCTGTGGATTACAGCTGAGGCTCAGATGAAGATCCCACCAGAGACGTAAGTATCTTGTGTGTTCCACCTGTTGCAGTGCCCCCCCAGAGAGGGGTCAGGGGCCTTTTTTGTAAATTAAGAAGAACAAGCTAGCCTGAACATTTCGTTAATAAGGATGCTGCCTGAAAATAACCAATCTCAAGAAGCCAGGGATGCCGTTTGGATATGTTAGAGATGGTGGTGGTGACCTGTCTCAGCACAGTCACACCTTAGCTGACCTGCTAACCTTATTAGCCTTGTGCTAACACTGTCTCCCATTGAAAGTGCTCAAGTCAAAATAATAACAGATGTGGATGCTTTTATAAAACACAAACATAGCTCCGCCCACTCTTTATTGACCTTATTTATATTGAGTTAAATTCCATCCAAGCAAATGACGTAACAGTATTACTGCTACTGGTTGATGGACGCCAGTCCCTTGGCCCCGCCCACTACACCCTCACCTGTCAGGTAGACACAGGTAGTTTTTGTTGTTCAGTGCTGACAGCTTCAACCAGACTGGTGACCAATCAGCTGTCACCATGTTTGGAATTAGATCAATCAATCAATATCATTCAGATATTTGACTTTTGGTGTCTCTGATGTCACATAACGCACACCAGTCAGTGTGTGTGTCTGTGTGTGTGTGTGTGTGTGTGTGTTTTTTGTGCTGAATACACACCTGCAGCTGTGACCCAGATGACGAACAGATTATCTAAATCTCTCCCATCTCTGTCGTATTTAACAGCCTTTCTCTGTCGTAACCATGGCAACAGTCACTGTAACCTGACTAACTCAGGGTGTCTTGTTTTTTTCTGATGTGAATGTGTGTTGCCAATCATGAGCATCGTACATGTACAGAAAAGTTTATGATGTCACAAGTGCTGGCACTTCTTCAGTCATATTATTGTTGTTATTGTTGATATACACATCATTATCATTAGTATTATTGTTATTGTTGTTCTTACATTATCATTGTTGAGTTCATTTGTTGTTGTTGTTATTGTTGTGTTTATCTGTTGTCGTTGTTATTGTTGTGTTCATCTGTTGTTGTTACTGTTGTTGCTGTTTTTGTTATCTTTGTTGAGTTCATCTGTTGTTGTTACTGTTGTTGTCGTTGCTGTTATTGTTGTTATCATTGTTGAGTTCATCTGTTGTTACTGTTGTTGTCGTTGCTGTTATTTTTGTTGTTATCATTGTTGAGTTCATCTGTTGTTGTTGCTGCTGTTGGTGTTATTATTGTTGAGTTCATCTGTTGCTGTTGTTGCTGTTGGTGTTATTATTGTTGAGTTCATCTGTTGCTGTTGTTGCTGTTGGTGTTATTATTGTTGAGTTCATCTGTTGTTGCTGTTCTTGTCGTTGCTGTTGCTGTTGTTGTCGCTGCTGCTGCTGTTGTTGTTGTTGTTGTTGTTTTGAAGGCAGCCTAGTGAATGTGAGCGTCTTGTGTTTCAGGGTGCAGCAGTGGGCGTCTGAGTTCTCCGTCCAGCTTCGAGACCTGACCGTCAAGTATTCGGGTTCTCTGCTGCTACAGAAGGTAAAGCGCTGCACCATAGTGGGTCTGAAGGTTTTCAGGTGCCGCCATCGTCACTGTAAGGAGGACAATATCAGTGGATCCAGTTTGGACTGTCTCTTGTTATTGGTGATGATTAGGATGTGCCACCGTTCACGTTTACTTCCTGTGTCACCACAATCCCATCTGACCATGTTTACAAGAACGTGTGACATCCTGACGTCCAGCGTCACACTGTTGGCGGCTAAACCTTAAAGTTCTTGCCATCAGACCTTCAGATGTTTTATGGTTCCTGTGCAGGAGCTTGTTGAATCTGACTTTGTCCCTTCTGTTTTTCTCTGCTGCCAGAAACTGAAGGACGTGGAGTCCATCATAAAGATCGTGGAACTGAACGGGGAGGACCTGGTGAAGGATTTTTCCAATGACATCGAGCGAATGTTGGGCAGTAAAATGAAGTCCGTGAAGGTGAGAAACAATGCTCTCTGCTCCTCAGTGGCCAGGCCTGAAGGTCCTGCAGCAGCACCCTGGGATCTTATTGAATTTGTCACCGTTACTGTGACTGATTTCATCACATGGATCTTTTCTCTGTTCACATTTTCTGGAGAATTGGAGTTTCTATGGAGTGACGGTGTACTGGGTCCTTTCACGGTGTTTTGAGACCTTTTGCGTGTACTGAGTCCTTTTACAGTGTAATGGGACCTTTTACAGTGTATTTTTTACGGTGTACTGGGACTTCTCAGGAGGTAGTAGAACTCTGTCCTGTCCTGTTTGTCTCCCAGCGATCGGTGGTAGTTTTACTCCAGCGGCTACACTACAGTCCTCGTGTGTGATCGTGCCTGTCGCTTTAAGAGGTCTCACAGAGATGAGTCTGCCCTTAAGGTCAGGAGGAAGAAGAAAAGGAGATCTGGGGGGAGATGAAGGTGATGTTGAAGGTTGTGACTGGTTTAAAGCTGGACGTGAGGAAGGGCTGGGCTGAGCTGCTGACCTGCTGGTGTTTCTCCAGAGGGTTCAAGCCTGGACCAGAGAAGACCACGCAGGAGCGTCAGATATTACCGTGGATGTTACAGAGGCAGAGATTGTTGGGGACTGACAGAGACCTTCAGTTCAATCTGAATAAAGGTGTTTTAGGCAGCATCAGGTTGTAGCATCAACTAATGATGAGGTGCCTCAGTGAGGGCAGTAATGGAGCTGCGTGAAGTTCAACAATGAGTCTCCTCTGCTGCTTTGAAAAAATGAAGACATGATGGAAGAAGCTGCTGAGACAGACCCGATCCTCAGGGTGCAGCTGTTCTCTGACTGGACCTTCACACATTCTCTTTCTTCTTCTCAGAGGTTAGCTGAGTCAGCAGAAGATGCCGATCTCTACCACGAGTTTAATGCTTCCTTGCAGGTCAGTGGTCATCAGATGATGTCTGATTCTTTGGTCTGACTGGCCGATTCTTTACCATCTTCCTTTACCCCTCAGTTCGATTACTATAACTCCATGCTGGTCAACACACTGGACGAGGATGGGAACAACATAGAGCTGGGGGCAGAGTTCCCCCTGGAGGAGAACGAACACTTCAACAACATCCCCGTCAACACGCAGCAGAGCAACATCCAGGTCCCCACCAACGTCTACAACAAAGGTCAGAGCAGTAACCACGGCAACCACCCTCACACCTCAGGCCTGACCCCGTGATGCCTCCTCAGATCCCATCATCCTGAACGCCATTTACAACACCGAGGCTCTAAATGATGTCTTCATCAGTAACTTCCTGAAGGACCCCACCCTCACCTGGCAGTACTTCGGCAGCTCCACCGGCTTCTTCAGGATCTATCCTGGTCCGTTTCATTAGCTTCAATCAAAACCACAACCACAGCACAACATGTTCATCCCTGGTGTGTGTGTGTGTGTGTGTCTGTCTGTCTGTCTGTCTGTCTGTCTCTGTCTGTCTGTGTGTGTTTTGTGGTGGGGGGTGGTTGAGGATTAAGGTTAGCGGTTTAGTTGTGTTAGGGAAGCTGAGGGATGGATTATAGTAATGAAAGTCCTCACAAAGATGGACAAAGATGTGTGTTTGTGTACATGCTACAGAGTGAGGAGCACTATGTGCACGTCACTGTGTGTGTTTGTGGAAGGAAATCATTGTGTGGGTCAGAGTTAGAAGTGTACCATGATTTCACTTCCTGTCCTTTCTGTCAGGTATTAAATGGACGCCAGACCCAAACGGCGTGGTCGTGTTTGACTGCAGAAACAGAAACTGGTGAGTTCAAACACAGATTCGTGGGGAAAGGGGGGCCAAGACATAGAACGAAACATTACCATTGGTGCATATTTTTTTTTGGGGGGGGTATCAGCAGCAGCATCCTGATCCTAAAGACGATAATCTGCTCCACAGCCAGGAACTCCATATGCAACTGCTTCAGTCCAGCCTTTATTACTATCATTATTACTGTTATTATTACTACCATCGTTACTACTGTTATTATTATTACTATTATTATATATACTATACTACTGTTATCACTACTGTCCTACTTTTTAAGTCCATAGCATCACTGAGTGTGTCCACTTGCCTCATTAAGAAGAAAGTTTCCATTTCAACACGAGTGTAACACAAGAGTGTAACACAAGAGTGTAACATAAGAGTGTAACATGAGAGTGTAGCATGACAGTGTAACACAAGAGTGTAGCATGAGAGTAACACAAGTGTAACACACGAATGTAACATAAGAGTGTAACATAAGAGTGTAGCATGAGAGTGTAACACAAGATTGTAGCATGAGAGTGTAACACAAGAGTGTAACACAAGAATGTAACATAAGAGTGTAACACAAGAGTCTAGCATGAGAGTAACACAAGGTTGTAGCACATGAGTGTTTACCATTGAGTGTAACACAAGAGTGTAACAAAATGGTGTAACACATGAGTGGGCGGGGCTACCTGTTCAGGTACATCCAGGCTGCCACATCCCCCAAAGACATCATCATCATGGTGGACATCAGTGGCAGCATGAAGGGCCTGAAGATGACCATTGCCAAGCACACCATCAACACCATCCTGGACACACTGGGAGAGAATGACTTTGTCAACATTATTGCTGTGAGATACAAACAAACACACACAGGTAATGCTAACACCACAGACAAACTAATTTTCTTGTGTAGTACACAGACTATGTTCGCTACGTGGAGCCCTGTTTTAAAGGAACGCTGGTCCAGGCCGACTTAGACACTAGAGAGGTACACAAACACACACCCACACACACACACCATCGCACACACACCATAAATCATAAGATTTAAGTGTTGTGTCCCTTGAGCTTTGTTCCTCTTGGCTGGGTTTTTCTACACTTTGATCTCAGCACTTTAAGTTGTTGGTGGATGAACTTCACGTTAAAGGAGAAGCCAAAATTAAAAACGCCCTGAAAGAGGCCTTCAAGATCCTCAACCAGGTCTGGACCCTAGTTCACCCACTGACACATTGACACAAGCCAGTGATGTCATTACAACATCACACCAAACTCCAAACTCATTGCTCTGTGTGTGTGTGTGTGTGTGTGTGTGTGTGTGTGTGTGTGTGTGTGTGTGTGTGTGTGTGTGTGTGTGTGTGTGAAGGTGAGGGTCAGTGGTCAGGGCAGCATGTGTAACCAGGCCATCATGCTGATCACAGATGGAGCCATGGAGGACTTTGAGTCTGTGTTTGAAGAGTTCAACTGGCCTGACCGCAGGGTGACAACACAACACACACACACTCACACACACACACACCCTCACACTTTCACACACTTATTCAGATGATTTTGTTAGGGTGTGAACAGATGTGAACAGGTGAATATGTGTGAATAGGTCTGAACAGGTGAACAGATGAACAGATGTGAACAGGTGAACATGTGTGAACAAGTGTGAACAGATGTGAACAAATGTGAACATGTTTTAACAGATGTGAACAGATGTGAACAGATGAACATGTGAGAACAGGTGTGAATAGATGTGAACATGTTTGAACAGGTCTGAACAGGTGAACAGATGTGAACAGATGTGAACAGGTGTGAACAGATGTGAATTGATGTGAATTGATGTGAACATGTTTCAACAGTTGTGAACAGATGTGAACATGTTTTAACATATGTGAACATGTGAACAGGTGTGAGCATGTGAACAGGTGTGAACAGGTGTGAGCATGTGAATAGGTCTGAACAGATGTGAATATGTATTAACAGATGTGAACAGGTGTGAACAGATGTGGACAGGTGAACATGTGTGAAGAGATGTGAACATGTATTAACAGATGTGAACAAATGTGAACAGATGTGAACATGTTTCAACAGATGTGAACAAATGTGAACAAGTTGTTTCTGTGCTCAGGTGAGAGTTTTTACCTACCTGATTGGCAGAGAGATGACCTTCGCTCAAAACACCAAGTGGATCGCCTGCAACAACAAAGGTCAGCTGTGTGTGTGTGTGTGTGTGTGTGTGTGTGTGTGTGTGTGTGTGTGTGTGTGTGTGTGTGTGTGTATGTGTGTGTGTGTGTGTGTGTGTGTTCTGATTGTCAGGGCTCTGTAGCCCCCTGGTGATAATGTGATACAGCTGGCTGTCCCATCAGGTTATTACACACACATCTCCACACTGGCTGATGTTCAGGAGAACGTCATGGAGTATCTGCACGTGCTCAGCCGACCGATGGTCATCAACCACGACCATGACATCATCTGGACCGAAGCCTACATGGACACAGTGGTGAGATGACCGGATCAATCAGAGAGCTTACAAGATCTCCATCTCACTTCTAGATCCAAAGCTTCTGAACTTTTTCATAACATTTTATTCTCGAGATATTTTATAGAGCAGACACCTTCATCATGTCCACCTTCTTCATCATCATCATCATCATCCTCATGGTGTGTTTGCTTTCTCCCTGTGTTTCACCTCATTTCCCATGATCCTCTTGGGCTCAACTCTCACCTGTTCAATAGCTTCCAAACACCAAACAGGTAAAAGAAGGTTTGTTCTGATGGGGATTTTGATTTAAGGACACATTTCACTTTCACAGGGTCTTCTGGTTGCTTTAGAGATTTTCATGTCAGATTTCCTCCAGCCTGTCCCTCACATCTGTTAACACACTCAAGATGTCTCCTCATCAGCTAAGAACCTGTGTGTGTGTGTGTGTGTGTGTGTGTGTGGGGGGGGGGTGTGCAGCTCTTCACCACTAAAGCTCAGAGTCTTCTGCTGATGACCTCAGTTGCCATGCCAGTCTTCAGCAAGAAGAAGGAAACGGTGGGTGTCATGAATACATGAATATTTTTGTTCAGACAGAAACAAACAGTATAATTCAAACAACATCAAAGCATCAGACATCATCTTATGAGTCATCTGATCATTGAAGAGGATCAATAATCAGTATTGATCACTCTGGAGATCACAGTTCTACCTGTTTGAAGGTTTTGACACCTGTCTCTCCAGCTGTCCCATGGGATCCTTCTGGGTGTGGTGGGCTCTGACATCCCCCTCATGGAGGTGATGAAGCTGGCGCCCAGATACACAGTAAGCCCCGCCCACTTTTCCTTCATCATCACAACCAGATGAAAGTCACTCTTTCATCTTCTAACTCAGCTGGGTCCTCACGGATACGCCTTCCTCATCACCAACAATGGCTACATCCTGGCTCACCCTGACCTACGACCTCTGGTGACTCTTTACTGCACACCTCTCTCTCTCTCTCTCTCACTCACACACACACACACACACACACACACACACACACACTAAGAGCGTGTGTCTCCTGTATATCAGTATAAAGAAGGAAAGAAATTAAAGGCAAAGCCAAACTACAACAGCGTGGATCTCACAGAGGTGGAGTGGGAGGATACAGAGGACACGGTAACACACACTAACACACACACACACATACACACACACACTCACTCACACTCCCTGTGAGTGAGTGTGACACTCACTCGCTCACACACACACACTCACTCACGCTCACAGACTCACTCACTCACAGACTCACTCACTCACACTCACTCACACTCACACACACACACTCATACACGCACACACACACTCACTCACACTCCCTCATTCTCAGTCACTCACACTCATTCACACTCACTCGCTCACACTCACAGTGTGTGACACTCACTCAGTCACACTCACTCACAGACTTACTCACAGTCACTCACTCACTCACTCACTCACACTCACTCACAGACTTACTCACTTACTCACTCACTCACTCACTCACAGTCACTCACTCACAGACTTACTCACTTACTCACTCACTCACTCACTCACAGACTTACTCACTTACTCACTCACTCACTCACTCACTCACAGTCACTCACTCACAGACTTACTCACTTACTCACTCACTCACTCACTCACACACTCACTCACAGACTTACTCACTTACTCACTCACTCACTCACTCACAGTCACTCACTCACAGACTTACTCACTTACTCACTCACTCACTCACTCACTCACTCACAGTCACTCACTCATAGACTTACTCACTTACTCACTCACTCACTCACTCACAGTCACTCACTCATAGACTTACTCACTTACTCACTCACTCACTCACTCACTCACAGTCACTCACTCACTCACTCACACTCACTCACAGACTTACTCACTCACTCACTCACTCACTCACAGTCACTCACTCACTCACTCACACTCACTCACAGACTTACTCACTTACTCACTCACTCACTTACTCACTCACTCACAGTCACTCACTCACAGACTTACTCACTTACTCACTCACTCACTCACTCACTCACTCACAGTCACTCACTCATAGACTTACTCACTTACTCACTCACTCACTCACTCACAGTCACTCACTCATAGACTTACTCACTAACTCACTCACTCACTCACTCACAGTCACTCACTCACTCACACTCACTCACAGACTTACTCACTTACTCACTCACTCACTCACAGTCACTCACTCACTCACTCACACTCACTCACAGACTTACTCACTTACTCACTCACTCACTCACTCTCAGTCACTCACTCACAGACTTACTCACTTACTCACTCACTCACTCACTCACTCACTCACAGTCACTCACTCACTCACTCACACTCACTCACAGACTTACTCACTTACTCACTCACTCACTTACTCACTCACTCACTCACTCACTGTCTCCTCATGTCAGCTGAGAACAGCAATGGTCAAAGGTCAAACTGGCAGCCTCAGTCTGAGTGTCCGAGCTTCTGTGGACAAGGCGGTGAGTCCATGCCTTCCTGAGACCTTACTGGTCCCTTCCTGAGACCTTACTGGTCCCTTCCTGAGACCTTACTTCTTACTTCTCACCCTCCTTTCCTTCTTCATAGAAACGACCTTTGTTCCTAATCAATGAATATTTCTACACTAACATTGATGACACACCATTCAGGTCAGTTCTAGTATAACCAGTCCTCTAGCCTCAGTCCCAGTATAACAAGTCCTCTACCCTCTCTATCCCAGAATATCCAGTCCTCTCTGTCCCACTATAACCAGTCCTCTCTGTCCCAGTATAACAAGTCCTCTACCCTCTCTATCCCAGAATATCCAGTCCTCTCTGTCCCAGTATAGCCAGTCCTCTCTGTCCCAGTATAACAAGTCCTCTCTGTCCCAGTATAACCAGTCCTCCCTGCCCCAGTATAACAAGTCCTCTCTGTCCCAGTATAACCAGTCCTCTCTGTCCCAGTATAACAAATCCTCTACCCTCTCAATCCCAGCATACCCAGTCCTCTACCCCCTCTGTCCCAGTATAACCAGTCCTCTTCCCTCTCTGTCCCAGTATAACAAGTCCTCTTCCCTCTCTGTCCCAGTATAACCAGTCCTCTTCCCTCTCTGTCCCAGTATAACAAGTCCTCTTCCCTCTCTACCCCAGTATACCCAGTCCTCTACCCTCTCTGTCCCAGTATAACCAGTCCTCCTGTCCCAGTATAACCAGTCCTCTACCCTCTCTGTCCCAGTATAACCAGTCCTCTACCTTCTCTGTCCCAGTATAACCAGTCCTCCAGCCTCTGTCCCAGTATAACAAGTCCTCTACCCTCTCTGTCCCAGTATAACCAGTCCTCTACCCCCTCTGTCCCAGTATACCCAGTCCCCTTGACTGAAGCTGTGGTGTAGTGCCATCTGACCAGCAGAGGGCAGCATGTGTCAGCCTGTATCTCCTGTTTCCGGGCAGCTTTGGGATGGTGCTGACGAAGGGTCACGGGAAGCTGGTTTTCAGGGGGAACGTGTCCGTGGAGGAGGGTAGGCTTTCCCACAATGCTCTGCAGCCTGTGACGGTGGTGCTCAGGGTAAATGTGTGTTTCCTGCAGGGCTGCATGATCTGACCTCCCCAGACCTGAGCATCGCCTCTGAGTGGTAAGTAGACGTTGAAGGAGAGCGCATCCTTCAGCTCCACCACTGACTGTCTTCTCCTCAGGACTTACTGTGAAACTGACATTGACCCCAGTCACCGCAAATACTCTCAGCTCCAGGCCGCCATCCGCTACCTGCAAGGGAAGGAACCGGACCTGGAGTGTACGATGACCCTAACCCTAACCCTTCCAGCGTGGATCCAAATATGCTAACATTCTGAGATACATAAAGAGAGCAGCTCACAAATGAACACATGAAACTAAAACATTAGAGCAGTGGGATCACTCCAGTTTGAATCCTTTTATTTCACTTGTTTGTTGCCTAGGTGATGAGGCGTTACTGCAGCAGCTGCTGTTTGACGCCGTGGTAACAGCTCCACTGGAGGCCTACTGGAACACCTTGATGCTCAACGACAGGTCTCTTTCTTTATTTACACATTTTTACTCCTTAAATATTGAACCTTATTCTATTGAATTTGATTCTCAGAGCTAGTGTTAGGGGTGGGGGTAGTGTTAGGAGTTAGTGTTAGGTGTAGGGTTAGTGTTATGGGGTAGTGTTAGGGGTGGGGGTAGGGTTAGGGTTAGGGTTAGGAGTTACTGTTAGGGGTAGTGTTAGTGTTAGGGGTGGAGGTAGTGTTAGGGGTAGTGTTAGTGTTAGGGGTGGAGATAGTGTTAGGGGTGGAGGTAGTGTTAGGGGTGGAGGTAGTGTTAGGGGTGGAGGTAGTGTTAGGGGTAGTGTTAGTGTTAGGGGTGGAGATAGTGTTAGGGGTGAGGCTAGTGTTAGGGGTTAGTGTTAGGGGTAGTGTTAGGGGTAGGGTTAGGAGGTAGTGTTAGGGGTGGAGATAGGGTTAGCGGCAGGGGTAGTGTTAGGGGTAGGGTTAGGAGGTAGTGTTAGGGGTAGTGTTACGGGTGGGGGTAGGGTTAGGGGTAGGGTTAGTGTTAGGAGTAGGGGTAGTGTTATGGGTAGGGTAAGTTGTAGGGGTGGGGTAGGGTTAGGAGTTATTGTTAGGGGTAGAGGTAGTGTTAGGGGTTAGTGTTAGGGGTTAGGGTAGGGGTGGAGGTAGTGTTAGGGGTGGGGGTGGGTTTAAGAGTTAGTGTTAGGGGTGGAGGTAGTGTTAGGGGTAGGGTTAGTATTCTGGGTGGGGGTAGGGTTAGTGTTAGGGCATGTGTGTGTGTCTGATGTAACTACAGGTAAGATCATTAAAATGGTCCTTCAGCTAACACCCAACACAGACCTAAAACACAGCCAACTCACGCTTTCAGGTGTGATGAATCCAGTCATGTGTATGTATGTGTGTTTAGGGTGGAGCCTGGTGTGGAGACGGCGTTTCTTGGAACTCGTTCTGGCCTGTTGAGGGTCATTAGATATGCAGGGGTGGAAACCAGAGTGGCAAAGTAAGAGTTTATTTGATGAATCCATAAACACAATGTGTGTCCCAACACAGAACTTTGATCCTTCAGAAATTTTCTGACTCCGACGGACAAAGACAACCTGTTCACCGTCGATCATTTCCCACTGTGGTACCGGCTGGCAGTTGAAAACCCCCCTGGAAGCTTCTTCTACTTCCCTGTGGTAGAGAAAGGTCAGTGACCTCCGATGAGCATTTAACACCATCAGCTGCATTAATCAGCTGATTCGCTCTATGCAGAAGTCAGGTATGTCGTGGCCACCACATCGGTGACGGTGATGTCCAACGGAAGAACCGCCACAGCTGGAGGTGAGTCGTTCAGCAATTTTTTTCTTTAAAGGTTTAGGATTATTTGTATGCAAATACACAGCACCAACATAATCCCATCCTTTCAGATTTTACAGTTTAGTATATTCCTGACCCTGACCCTGACCTTGACCCTTCTTTCTAACCCTGACCCTGACTTAGACCTTGACCCATCTGCCCATTTCAAGAAGGAAAAAATGGACAAAAACCTGAATTCTCATGTCTTATTCTCAGTCTTTTATTAACTGTCATCTTGAATTAGAATTTCACCTTCAACATCTACAAAGAAGTAAAGCGGTATTTGGTGAAAACAGGATGAGCTATGTTTGGTTGTATGACATCATCAACTTGAATCAAGATGAATGAGGCTGTAGTAGTTCCTTATTTGTCCTGTAGGGGCACTGCAGACTTGCAGCTTGGGAAAACATCAGGAGAAGAAGCTCCTTATCGTTCACAGGTTTCTAAAAAGCAAAGTCCATGTTTCCAAATTCTCTAAGTGTCCATGCAGGATCTTCATCCTCTGGGTCAGTGATCCAGTGAGGTGTGGAGGACAGTCTGAGGCTCAGGTGATCCAGGGAGGTGTGGAGGGCAGTCTGAGGCTCAGGTGATCTGAGGTGTGGAGGACAGTCTGAGGCTCAGGTGATCCAGGGAGGTGTGGAGGACAGTCTGAGGCTCAGGTGATCCAGGGAGGTGTGGAGGACAGTCTGAGGCTCAGGTGATCTGAGGTGTGGAGGACAGTCTGAGGCTCAGGTGATCTGAGGTGTGGAGGACAGTCTGAGGCTCAGGTGATCCAGGGAGGTGTGGAGGACAGTCTGAGGCTCAGGTGATCTGAGGTGTGGAGGACAGTCTGAGGCTCAGGTGATCTGAGGTGTGGAGGACAGTCTGAGGCTCAGGTGATCTGAGGTGTGGAGGACAGTCTGAGGCTCAGGTGATCCAGGGAGGTGTGGAGGACAGTCTGAGGCTCAGGTGATCTGAGGTGTGGAGGACAGTCTGAGGTTCAGGTGATCTGAGGTGTGGAGGACAGTCTGAGGCTCAGGTGATCTGAGGTGTGGAGGACAGTCTTAGGCTCAGGTGATCTGAGGTGTGGAGGACAGTCTGAGGTTCAGGTGATCTGAGGTGTGGAGGACAGTCTGAGGCTCAGGTGATCTGAGGTGTGGAGGACAGTCTGAGGCTCAGGTGATCCAGGGAGGTGTGGAGGACAGTCTGAGGCTCAGGTGATCCAGGGAGGTGTGGAGGACAGTCTGAGGCTCAGGTGATCTGAGGTGTGGAGGACAGTCTGAGGCTCAGGTGATCTGAGGTGTGGAGGACAGTCTGAGGCTCAGGTGATCTGAGGTGTGGAGGACAGTCTGAGGCTCAGGTGATCCAGGGAGGTGTGGAGGACAGTCTGAGGCTCAGGTGATCTGAGGTGTGGAGGACAGTCTGAGGCTCAGGTGATCTGAGGTGTGGAGGACAGTCTGAGGTTCAGGTGATCTGAGGTGTGGAGGACAGTCTGAGGCTCAGGTGATCTGAGGTGTGGAGGACAGTCTGAGGCTCAGGTGATCTGAGGTGTGGAGGACAGTCTGAGGCTCAGGTGATCCAGGGAGGTGTGGAGGACAGTCTGAGGCTCAGGTGATCTGAGGTGTGGAGGACAGTCTGAGGCTCAGGTGATCCAGGGAGGTGTGGAGGACAGTCTGAGGCTCAGGTGATCTGAGGTGTGGAGGACAGTCTGAGGCTCAGGTGATCCAGGGAGGTGTGGAGGACAGTCTGAGGTTCAGGTGATCTGAGGTGTGGAGGACAGTCTGAGGCTCAGGTGATCCAGGGAGGTGTGGAGGACAGTCTGAGGCTCAGGTGATCTGAGGTGTGGAGGACAGTCTGAGGCTCAGGTGATCTGAGGTGTGGAGGACAGTCTGAGGCTCAGGTGATCCAGGGAGGTGTGGAGGACAGTCTGAGGTTCAGGTGATCTGAGGTGTGGAGGACAGTCTGAGGCTCAGGTGATCCAGGGAGGTGTGGAGGACAGTCTGAGGCTCAGGTGATCCAGGGAGGTGTGGAGGTCTGAGCCCTCCTCAAACATGGATCAGAAGCTACTGATGCGATATCCATGCACCAGGGTGTCTTTAGGAGGCTTGGCCTCTGCTGAGTCGGAGGGCGGCAGGAGCCCCTCCTCCAGATCCGTCTCGGTTCCGGTTGGGGCCATCAGGGGCGGACCTCGTGTCTTCATGTCCCTCTGGCAGCGCGCCATCATGGAGGCGTACACGCAGCCGTAGATGGCTGCCACCACCATCATCACACACACCGTGCCGCAGATCACGCCTGCCACGATCTGCGTGCCGTGAGCTCGTCTCACGCTGACAGGGCGGTAACGCTGGCGGACGCACTCCTCGCCGCCCCCCCGTCCAGGGGGCCGGCCGGCCCGGGGGCCCTGAACCGACGGCCCCTCCTTGTCGCCTCTCTGAGAGCAGGAGCTGAACATTTCAGTGGGAACGCTGCGGACGTCCCTGTCCTGCAGCGCCGCAGGCAGGCTGCAGCGCATGGAGTCCACCTGTCCTTCTGTAGGACAGAGACACAGACAGTGAGGACAGAGGGAGGGACGGATGGAGGATGGGGACAGATGGATGGATGGAGGGTGAGGAAAGATGACTGATGGATGGGAGGACAGACAGACAGACAGACGGGTGGATGTCCAGACCCAGAGGCCGTGGGTGCCCCCCAGACCCACCTCGGTAGGAGAACCACTCCAGCCAGCGTGCAAAGGGGGCCAGGCTGCAGCCACAGTCCCAGCGGTTGTCCCCCAGCAGCAGCTGCCTCAGCCCCCCCAGGGGCTCGAAGGCGTCCCGCTCCAGAGTGGACATGCTGTTGTTGGACAGGGACAGCCAGGCGAGCCGGGGACGGGGGGCCAGCAGCCCCCCGGGGAGCCAGCAGAGGCCGTTGTGGGACAGGTCCAGGCCCCGCAGCTGGCCCAGCCCATTCAGGGCGTCCCCCGTCAGGCCCAGGGCTCC